>JAQGCM010001018.1:0-18186 GCA_034699705.1 Hymenaphorura dentifera
GGGAGTCGGAGGAGATTTTCGGTTCTCCCGACGAAACAATTTTGGCGGCCCCGATGTCGGCAGGCGGATCTGGAGGTTCGGCGCCGACATTATTTTATTAGCAAACAGAGAAAATCATGTCGCGCCGTACAGTCTCCTTCAAAGAGCCCTATCAAGCCCTTCCAATCAACGACGATGAAGATGATCTTATTTTATCATCCTCCACATCATTCCAAGATTCTGATTCTCATAAATCAAATAAAACTGCTCAACGAGACCCTTTTTACTTCACCAAATGGCCTCTCTGGCCGTCTATTGGTACGTAATTCCATAAAAAAGTCGTCAATATACTCCGTTTTCCTCCTAAAGTCTTCTTTACCTAAAAACCCCTTTTGCCACGCTTCAAGCGGTTTATTTTTACATAGATACTATCGGCAACCCACCAATATCTAACATATTCTCAATATTTTTATTGTTATACTCTGATGGAGGACAGTTTCGGCGATCGCTATGGTTGTCGAACAAATTTCTCTACCCGCTTTCCGTGACCTCCATCCACAGGCCGCCTACTTGCTTCCTTTCATGAGCTCAATATGTTTATGGTTAATTATGGGAATTTCCTTCTTAATTCTCTTGGTTAAAGGTCAAACAGCAACGCTCTCAGCCAGAACAGTCGTCCTCTGTCTTTTCAGTGGACTTTTAGGAGTACGTCTCCTCTAAAAACTGCGCTTTCAACGATTTCAAGCCCCAAACTGATCAAATTTCTCAGAAAAAACCAAATTCTAACTTACCATTCTTTATTTTATTTTTATTTTTGATTATTAAAGGGATTGGCTTTGATTCTATGCGTGTACGCCTCATGTCCAACTCGTGACCAAACTGCTCCCATCTCTGACAATTATTTGATCACAGTTCGTCTTGGAGTCCGACAACAAGTTGCCTTATCATCAGCATTCGTTATCTTGGCATGGCCTCTTGCATACTTCCTTTACCCAGGAGTCGTTGGAAACAATAGCATCGACAAAACGATCTTGATCATCGTTCAAATCACCGGAATCGCCGCCTTTGGTCTTGGATATGGTCCTTCCTTCGGTGTCCTCAAGCAAGATGGTCTTCCTCTTGTATGGAGTTCTCTCTGGGTTCTTGGTATATTATGTGCTTGGCTCTCTCGTACTCTATTATGGGGAACCACAGCTAAGCCTCGCAACTGGAAGGGGATTATAACTCTTACTTTCTATGCTTCAACCATCCAACTCTTGACTGTCATTGCTTTGGTCTTCTTTGATATCCTCCCTACAGTTGGATACAGCAACAGTCTTCAAGATACCATCACTCACAATGTTGAAGCTCTTACAAGCATGGCCAAGAAGCCCGTTGCCATCGCCTCCTTCATCTCGTTCATCTTGACAACCGTCGTCGTAGCAGTCATGCCCGCAAAGGCTTACATTACTTCTTTGGTCCCATCAGTATCCTTTGCAATCTTCTTGGCAGGATTCTCCAACACTTTCCCTGGAACAACATTTGAACTCAAGCTTCTTTTCCCTTCAATCTCTCTTGGATTTATGGCAACCGCTTTTTGGGGTTTCATCGAGTCAAGAATCCGCTGGCAAGCTGACACCATCCGTGGAAAGATTCATAGATTGCGTGATTCTCCCATGGCCCGTGCAAACTTCATCTCAAGAATCTTCTTCTGCTGGAATATTGCTCTTTTGAAGTAGGGTTTCCAAACAAAGATTCAACAAGAGGATGTCCCTGATCTCGTTGCTGCCGAGACTGTTGAATCCGCTTATACCAAGTTCCGTAATGCAGTTCGTTCAAGAGGACTCCGTGACTCCATGCTGCCCATCTTTGCAGCTACAATTGGACGCGATTACTTCTACGCTTTGATTGGTTTCACTGTCTTCTTGGTTTGTCACATCTTCACTCCCGGATTCTTGCTTCCTCGTATTTTAAGCATCATCTCTCCTTCTCCAGATTATACTCCTATTGGTGTAAGTCCCACTCCTCCTCTTGGTGATTTAACACATGGATACTATTATGTTATGGGTCTTACTGGAGCTGCGATCATTGGAGCTCTTGGATATCAACATGGATGGCATTGGGCCTTGAGATGTGGTATCAGAGCCCGTGTTGCTTTCATTATGGCTGTTTACAATAAAATCTTGACTGTAAGAAAGCTTCAAAGTGTTGGAGAAGTCGTCAACTTCTTGTCTTCAGACAGTTCTCGTATTATTGAGTCTGTCAGATTCGGTTGGTGGTTGATCCTTGCCCCACTTTCCTTGTTTGCCATTATGGGAGTCCTCATCTCACAAATTGGACCCATCTCTTTGGTTGGAATGTTCATCTTATTCATGCAAATGCCGATTCAATTGTTTGTTGGATCCAAGATTGGTGCTGTTCGTGAACGAGCTGTTGAATTGACCGATGAGCGTGTCAAGATTATGAACGACATTTTGTCCTCCATCAAGACTGTCAAGCTTTATTGCTGGGAAGAATCTTTTGCTGATAAAGTTGCTGAGATCCGTGCTCGTGAAGCCGTGGAGTTATCAACAACCGCTACAATCAAGTTCTTGAACGTTGCCGTTTCATTCTTCTCTCCCACTTTGGCTACCATGCTTTCATTATCATTGTATTATGGTGCTATCCGTGGAACTCAAGTTAGTAGTATAACTGTCTTTACTGTTGCTTCACTGTTCAATGCCTCTGCTGCTCCTTTGACTTGCTTGCCAATGGCCATTGCAAATATTGCTCAAGGATTCATTGGAGTGCGTCGTCTTCAATCTTTAATGCGTCAAGATGATCTCCGTGATACTCGTATCCTCAACATGGGACGTGACCCTCTTGTCCGTGTCAAGGATGCTACTTTTGCCTTTGACTATGATGCTGAGACTGAGAAGACTCTTGGAACCACATCTGATGACCATGATTCCGTTTCATTGAGACCTTCATTCCTTGAAGATTCATCTTCATTCACTTTATCTCGCGTTAGCTTAACTGCTGAGAATAGAGGAAAGTTGGTTGCTATTGTTGGAAAGGCTGGATCAGGAAAGTCATGCTTTTTGCAAGCTATTTCTGGTCAATTGCCTGCTTTGGAAGGATCTGTTGAAGTCAATGGATCAATCTCATACTTGACTCAAGGAGGATTACTTGTTAACTCAACTGTCCGTGATAACATCTTGTTTGGATTACCTTATAACGAGGAACATTACAACAGAACATGCGAAGCTTGTGAACTTACTGCTGATTTCAAGAATCTTCCCAACGGAGACAGAACTGAAGTTGGTGAGAAGGGAGCAACTCTCTCTGGAGGTCAAAAGGCCCGTGTTGGTCTTGCTCGTGCTGTTTATGCTGACCGTGATATCTATCTTCTGGATGATCCCTTGAGTGCTGTTGATTCAAGAGTTGGAGTTCGTATCTTTGAAAAGTGCTTGAAAGGCGCTTTGGCCAACAAGATTACTATTCTCGTTACCAATCAACCTCAATACTTGCCTGGATGTGATGAAATCATTGTCTTAGCAGGAGGCCGCATCATGACTACTGGAACTTATGATCAAATTAAGGTTGAAGAAGACTTTGCTCAATTACTCAACATTCAAACCGAAGAGAAATCTGAAGCCCAACCCGCCGATGATCCCGTCTTTGATTCTGATGATGAAAATATCACCAAGTTGCCTCTCTCTGCCTCTCTTGATGAACTTAATAGAGCTCATGAAAGTCAAAGATCTATCAATATCGCATCTACTCACAGCTCATTCTGTAACATGGCCCATGTTGAAGAATTTGATGAAGAAAGTGGTGACGATCGCGGATATGTTCATGATCTTGTCAGTGACGTTGTTCGAACATTACAACATTTGTCTGTCAAGAATATACTTCCTGTTCCAGCTGCTCAACCTGAAAATGAAACTCGTGAGAGTGCCACTTTGATTGCTGATGAAGAGGGTTCAAGCGACGGTGTGACGCTTGGCACCTTTGCTTACTACTGCTTCGCTTCTGGAACTCTTGCCCCCGTCTTGGTTGCTCTCTTCTTCTTTGTTGTACAAGTTAACCGTGTTGCCGTTGATGGATACTTATCACTCTTGGTTTTGGCTGCTCCTCCTGGAAAGTATCATTGGGACATTAAGTGGCTCTTGCTAGTCTACGCTGCAATTGTCGTTTGCTATTTCTTCATGCTCATAGGGCGTGCTGCTGCCTTTGCTCGTATTTCAACCGCATCAGCAACAGCAATCCATAATGCTGTCTTTGCCAAGGTATTAAAGGCTCCATTGGCCTTCTTTGAGAGCAATCCTCTTGGAAGAATCTTGAACCGTTTCTCCAGAGATTTGGATATTGTTGATGGACGTCTCCCTGATTCCTTCATTGATGCCTTCATCTTTGTTGTTCATTGTATTTCAATCATTCTTGTTATTTGCATCATCATTAACTGGTTCATCTTCTTGCTTGCCTTGATGGGAGTTGCTTTCTGGATGTTGATCACTTACTACCAAAGAACTGCCCGCGAGTTGAAGCGCTTAGACGCTGTCTCAAGCTCTCCCATCTTTGCTCACTTGTCTGTTTCAATCTCAGGTATCTCTACAATCCGTGCTTATGGTGCTCAAGAGAGATTCCGCCAAGATAACAAGGATAAGATTAACACAAATACCAAAACTTTCTTTGCCTTTGAAGCCGTCACAAACTGGGTTGGTCTTTGCTTGGATCTTTTGGCTGCCACAATTACATCATTTGTTGGTTTACTTACAATCATGTTGGCTTCTCAAATCCCAGAGTGGGCTGGTTTGGTCTTGACTTACTCTCTCATGATGACAGCTGCTTTCCAATACGCCGTAAGAACTTCAACTGAGACTGAGAATTTATTGGTTGCCGTCCAAAAATTAAAGGAATATGCTAACAACTTGGATTCTGAAGGTGTTAGAGATCATTACCCAACTCCACCTGCAGACTGGCCTTCACAAGGACGCATTGAATTCAAGGATGTTGTAGTCAAGTACCGCCCTGATTTGCCTCCCGTCCTTAAACAAGTCAACTTCACCATCAACCCCCAAGAGAAGGTTGGTATTGTTGGAAGAACCGGTGCTGGAAAATCAACACTTACTCAAGTTTTATTCCGTCTTATTGAACCTGCTGGAGGAGATATCCTCATTGATGGAATCTCAATCGTTCCTTTGGCTCTTCCTGCTCTCCGTAGTAAATTGGCCTGTATCCCTCAAGATCCCGTCCTTTTTGTTGGAACTATTCGTACAAACCTGGATCCTTTCAATGAGCATGCTGATGAAGCCCTTTGGGATGCTTTGGATCGAGTTCACATGAAGCAAATGGTTGAAGCCATGTCTGAATCCATCTCCTCCCCCATTGTTGAAGGAGGTATCAATTTCTCTCTTGGACAACGTCAACTTATTTGTATTGCTCGTGCCATCTTGCGTGGAGCTCGTATTCTTGTCATGGATGAGGCAACTGCCGCAATCGATATGGAATCTGATCATCTCATTCAAAATACTGTCCGTTCTTCTTTCACTGGCGTTACTGTCCTTACCATTGCCCATCGTCTTGCAACCATCATTGATTATGATCGTATTATGGTCGTGGCTGACGGAGGAATTGCTGAGTTTGATAGCCCTGAAAATCTTCTCGCCAATCCCAACTCAATCTTCTACAGCATGTACCATCAACACTAAGGTGTACCCCCAACTTTATAATAATAAAATAACTTTATTCTTACTTCATACTCTATCATTATTATAATGGATGCATTGGAATGAATTTATTTGACAATTTGGGGTGCAAAGATTTTTTTCTTCCTTCTCATTTCATCTGGACTTTTCAACTGTGAATGTATTCCTTCCAGTTGAGGGCCACTTGTGAGGGAAGCACACTGGGATTCTTAATCTCCAGATGAGTTCTAATGATGTGATCGAAATCTGAAGAGGATTCTCTTTTGAGATGATCCAAAATCGCCCAAATTCGTGTACTTTCTTTGAGAGATTTATTCATTTGATTTGAGGCATGCTCTCCATTCACTGTTCGAATCTGAATCTCAAATCCTGGTTCGTTGAAGCATGGATTTGCATTCATAATTAAGGACTGGATTGATACTAGAAGTTGATATAAAGTTGAAATATTGGGATCCCAAGTTTCGCTTGCGCCACCCTGCCAAGTCCCAAGCAATGAGAGGTAAACGGTACTATTAGGATAAAGGTTTGGATTGAATCTTACAGTACCATTTCTAGTGGTGATAAGGTTGACAGAAGAATGATACTTTGGATAATCATTTGGAATTTGAATGTCAAAAAAGAAACACCCATTTTCATAAGGCGTTCCAGCAGGACCAGTAATCAGAGCTCTGAGAAGATCAATCCGTTCATTATCTACTCTAACAAAGATAGATCCATCTGTATGAAGGGGAAAGGGGTCGGCTAAGGAACAAAGTTCTTGAGAGATTCGGAGAATTGTTGATCTAGAAGGAGACGAGATATTGTTCCGGAAAGAATGATTCTTAAGCTCAGCTTCACCAAACTGCATATCCTTCAATGATCCAAAGTACCTTTGAATATTGTATCCTTTGGGCGTTTGTTTCCCCATGGATGAGAGGAATAGAGACTGTGAGACCAGGATTCAATCTGGGAGACTTTCTTGAGATTCAGGAAGATTCCTCTTTTTCTACTTCTATTTCCTCATCCGACATGAAGGGCTGTATGAGATTCCAGAGGTCATTAAATTGTTGAAAAAGCTTTTATTTGAGCTATTCTTTGGATTGTTTTATTTTACCAAGCTTACTCACCATCAGATTCAGTGTTGAGAGCTCTTCCAGCATCTTTGTGGAGATCAACGGACCAAAAATTGCTTTTTAGCTAAAAGGGTCACAATGGCCATGATCATCGAGTAAAAGGTTCTATGAGCTTGAATCTCCAATAAAAAATCATTTTCAAGACACTCTTCCAATAATAGAGCCAAGATATCTTTATCCAGTTGAATAAACTGAGTGGTGCTGTTTTTCATCTTTGAGATTTGGGACAGAACTTCTTTCAGAGGTTTCATGAGTTGTTCCGCTCTGGATCCTAATCTCAATCGATTTGTTTGCATACCACCAGTTCCGTATCCAAGATAAGGAGGCCAGCATGTTGTTTTCCCTTTTGTTGAGGCTTTTGTGTACTTGATCTTTGAGTGGTCATCGATGGTTGCTTTCAGCGCGGTGAGGCTTGAGGTTGCTTTAGCCATTTCTTCTTATCTACGGAATTTTATGATTATACTGATGCTTGATTTCCCTCTTGCCTTTGTTGATCTTCGGAGAGCGTTGGAATGACTGATATGGATATGTTTGGAGGGACTAAATAAGGGACACCTTCGGAACTTGAGCGTGAGATGATGTTGTGGATTTTGAGTTGTCTTTCTGGGAGAGAAACTCTAATCATTTCGATTTTTCTATTTTTCTATTTTGGGATATTATATATAAATGCAGTATAGATTGGAGTTAAAAATAGTTGGGATTCCCTCCAGGAAGGGCATCCAACCTCTCATGCCGTTTCAGTTGAACATTCGGATTCTCCTCAATTTCATTTAGAACCAACCTATTTGTCATGATCAAGTGCCTCATCTCACATACATGTTGAAATAAAACCTTAATTCATTCTTATAACCGGTTGGGGAAGTGGAATATCCGAATCTCATTTTCGTTTCATTTTGATTTCACGTTCGAAAAATACGAGAAGAATATTCTTTAGCCATGGGTTTATTTTTGGTCCAATACAAGGATTATATTTTATTTACATCAAAAAGTTTATTATTTTTGGAAGGAGCTGTATAACAGGGTTACAATCTTCCATTTCTCAGCCCCCGCTTGTTTTTTGTAATATGCCTCCGTGGTTGTGTCATGGGATAATGATAGTAGTAATGATAATTTATGAGTTCTTGAGAAGTCATTGGAGCAGCCTTTTGGGATTGAGGTCAGTTTTGAGAAGACAGTTGAAGATCAAAGTCGGACTTCGGCCAATCGCTCAGGTGTCAAGATAAGCGCTTTTTGAGGTAACATCGATGTTTATCAGATATACACTGGATTTTATAACTCTATGACAATATTGATGTTAGATTCCAGTGTATATTTGAAGAGAGATCCTTGAGCATGACTAATAGGTTGGTTCTAAATGGAATTGAGCAGAATCTCATTCAGAAATCTTCTCAGAGGCGCATTCAACCACAATTGGATTCATTTGAATGAAGACAATGCAATTGGGTTGACTGATTGAATGCTTATCTATTGATGGTGTATTATTCTCATTTCAATGACTGATTGTTCAGATAGGAGTAGTTTGATGATGGAGACGAAACAAAGCATGATTTGGGTTTTTTGATGACTCTCCAAGACATTTATTAGTTTCTACATGTATACCTATTATCCTATCAATCAAAAATTTCATTAAAGATAAAATTATTGTAAGTGAGGCGATTCAATGGTTTTTGACAGTTTTTAATGAAAACGCTCAAAGAAAATAACAAAACATGAGTGACAGGACATACTATTGCATGCACTGAGGAAATCATCATCTCGCTTCAAAAGCTAATAGAAATGTGATCATAAATATTTCCATATGACTCGGAATGATGAGAGGAAGGAGTACAATCGGCCCAACAGAGTTGCAGCTAAGCAAAGAAGCCGAGAGAGAAGAGAGAAATGGGAGTTTTTTTACCGTTCGCCGTTCTTTCCATTTTCTTTCATTTCAACGCTCTCCTTTTCTCCACCTATTTCTTTCTCTACATTTTCATTGATTTGAAGAGAAAGTATCAGTTTTGAATGAATAGATATTGGGAAGACGATGTTGTCAGGAACTCTGAGGGCCAAATAGGTCGAATTCTTCGCGTTGGCTGGGACGATGAACAGTCTGATAATCCTGTACGTCCCTTTTCTATCCCCAATCCTGAAATATCCCTTCTTCTCTTGCTTCTATAGCTCACAATAAAATCTAACAGTATTCTTTTTTAAAATTTGTTCTCTATTTTTAATGCCAGATACCTCTGGACGCTGTTGAAATTGTTTGGTCGGCGGAAACGAAAATCGAAGTTCCTTCTGATGATTGGACCTTACTTGATAGAACTGTCATGAAGGGTGATATCGTTGTTAAACCTGATCAATCTGGAGATCAACAGACGGGAACAGTAACGAATGTTTACGTCTTTGCAGACATTGCTAACGTTTATGGAGAAGTGAAGTATCTGCTCAAGGCCGTTCCTTCAACTTTACTTTCTCCCGTTTCTGAATGGAGATATGAAATTGTTGTATCAAAAGATGGATGGGCAGGAATAGTTCAAGCTATCTATTATGAAATTCAAGTCAAATTGGATGATTTTGACGCTGTTTTGACCTTTGACACGCAAAGACTCGACACCAAGAACATCAAACCTTCTGGGAAGGTTTCTCAAGCTGATTCTCCCTTTCTTGGCTCAGAAGCTATAACATCATATATGATCGGAACAAACCTCATGATGAAGTTACCTGTATTTCCAGATAAACTTGAAGGAGATAAAGAATGGTCGAAGAAAGTTGAAGAAAACTTCAAAAATCAATCAAGAGAAGAAAAGGAAGAAAAAGAAGATAAACCCCAAGATTCATCAGTTCCAACATGCTATGGATTAGTAACACATATGAAAATATCAACATTGAGGGTTAATTGGGTTGATCATGCTGTTGGAGGTGGAATAGGAAGAAGAAGACCAGCTGTTCAACAAAAATCAGAAGATGTCATTTCAGTCGACACCACATATCATACAACTATCGCCAAATGTGAAATAACATGGATAGCACCTATGATGAAAGAGAGATACCTTGATAATGATCATTTCGAATTCCCTGATGGAACAAGATTGGAAAGACCCAATGAAGTTCTCCAGAAAATTGGAGAGTCATCTGGAGAATCAGGAGAAGATGGAACTGCCGAAAATGATGGAAATCATGGAAAAAAAGAAGAAGTCAAAGAAGAAATCATTCAAGCAAAAGTTGAAACTGTTTTGGAAACCAATCATCAGGATTCAATTGTTGAAACTTCTAGAAACGTCATATTAAAAGAAAACGATTCAACAAGTCCATCTTGTGATAATAACAGCTCAAATAATGTAGATAACAATCATCATGATGCTTATCATTCATCTTCTATTATTCCTTCTTCCAATCATGAGGAAATACCCAAAGAATTTGGAGATGAATTGAAGAATTTTCAAGAATCGTTTGATAAACTTGTTTTGAATGGAGATAACGAGAGTAAAGAAGAAGTAAACAAATCAAATTTGGATTTAGCATCATTAGTATCATCATCGTATGCTTCTTCTTTTTCAGGACCTCATCCTGGAACGATTGAAAGCTTGGCTTGGGCCGTGAGGACACACCGGTTCGCTGACATTAAATGGCAAGATAATTCCGTCTCTTTGAAGGTCCCAACAACCGAGATTCTTCCTTATTTATATCTTGGAGAGAATGATTTTCAACCCAATGATTTTGTTCAATATGTTCCAACTACTGTTGAAGAGGTTGAAGAAACCAAGCTTGGAGTTGTTCAATTTGTCGATCATGCCAATCGAGTCGCAACGATAAGATGGTGTGAAACCAACGAAATTGAGCCAATGATCTCAATTTACATGTTGGAAGATGCCGATGAAAGTTATTCATTTAGAATTGGATATTATGTACTGAGAAGACTGTTGGAGAGTGAAGGCGAAGTCGACTTTGATGGAATGATTGGTCTGGTTCAAAATATGAACGATGGAAAGATTCTGGTAAAATGGAGTGATCTTGGTGGAAAAACTGAATGGTATGATCCAAAACAACTCATTCCTTGGGATCCAACGGATTATGATAATGATCCTGATGATTGGGAAAATGAAGAAGATGATGAAGAAGAAGACAATGAAGATGGATCTGACAAGGATGATGAAGAAGGAGAAGAAGCTTGGCTCGATGATGATGATGAGGGGGAAGAAGATGAATATGAAGAATATGAAGAATATGCAGAATCTGAAGAAGAAGATGATTCAACGTCCGATTACGTGAGTGTTCAATCCCACGATTCCAACTCCAATGATGAGGCCAATGGACAGCCTGAAGTCTTTCATACTAGACCAATTTCTACTGACTTGATTTCTGGAATTAGTCTACCCAAAGGTTTGAATGATGGAAATGTTTGTAAAGAAGGTGTTGTTGAACCTGAGGATTTTTCTGGAGCTGCAGATATTCCTGGATTTGAATATAAAGAGGCCATCCCTCTCAATCATCATTATCTTAATTATGCTCGTCCTCAAAAGAATCTTGTAACTATCGCCATGAAGGAATGGAAGCTCCTTTCTGAAGCAACATTGAGTGGAGCCTATGTTCATGCCTATGAAGAAAGAGTTGATTCGTTCAGATTTATTGTTCTTGGTGCTCAAGGAACTCCTTTCTATCTCAGCTGGTTCATGTTTGATCTTAGACTTGATGTTGATTATCCAAGTCATCCTCCTCATGTTTTCTTCAAATCTCTTGGTCCAAAACTTCATCCAAACCTTTATGAAGATGGAAATGTTTGTTTAAGTCTTCTTGGAACTTGGAATGGTGATGGCGTTGAAAATTGGGATCCTCAAACCTCAAACATCTTACAAGTTGTTCTATCCATCCAAGGACTCGTCTTAGGAGTAAAAGACCCTTATTATCTTGAAGCAGGATATGACAGACATAGAGGAACTCAAGAAGGAAAGCAAAATTCCATCGTTTACAATGAAAGAGCCTTCTTACTTTCCTTCCAACAAATGAAAAAACTCATTGAACATCCTCCACCCGAGTTTTCCAAGCTTATCAAGCATTCATTACAAGAGAACAGACAAATCTTGATGAGTCTGGAAGATGTACTATCAACTGATCCTGAAGTTCTCTCTAAAATTGATTTGACAATATTTGGGCTTCAACCTGGACCGCCGTCGCTCGGATTCAGAGCGGCCTTCAAAGCGATCTTCCCACCTGTAAAAAAAGCATTACAATCATTATAACAAGAAAAAACCATTGTAATACCAAAAATGTAAATAAAAAGTAAATTAATACAAAAATGGAAAGAATCTCTATCTCTATGGGCCATGTCTCTTCACTTTTGAACTGTCAAGGTGCAAAGTTCGTTCTTCTGACGTCACGAAAAATCTTTTCATTTCATTTTTGCTCAATAACCCCTCTTGGGAGGTTCTTTTTCCATTTTGTGACATAAATTGGTTAGGCTCATATCATTAATATTTATATCAAGATACTATCATCCAATTGGAAGCCCTAATTACAGCTAATGAGAAACTCTGTCGTCCATCGTCACCAAATTAAGTTCATCCAAACCGTACGTTCCATGACCTTTTTTCTTCTCTTTATCCCCAAAAATTTATTTAAAGAACTAGTGCCTAACTTAATTGAGTTTATTTATGACTTAAATTTGGAATGTATGCTTTTTTTGGACATGAAAAGTTCCGACATTCTTGAAGCAATCAAACTCTTAAAAACTCAATGCTCATCTTCATCTACTTACCTTGATCCAAGACTTTTTAGGTACATTACAAATAAATTTGCAATGTGTTCAATCTCAAGAGGATATTTTCAGCATTCAATTGATTCTTGAGGCTAACAATCCAAACAAACATTTTTCTTCTGTCCAATTTTGTTTCATCATTTATTTTGCTTGTAGAGCTGTTCTTCCCCCTTTTGGTGCTATATTATATGAAGAAAATGAGAATTATGATACTAAAGTTGCTGCTTTGCGAGATTTATCATTCATATCATCCAAATCAGCCGGAGTTGCGGCTGATCTCTTTGCAAGGAACTTTGTCGATCCAATTGAGCAATTCGTTCTTCGACCTTTAGTACTTTGCCTGTTCTCTGTACGTAAAATACCATCTTAAATTTTGATTCTATTCAATTTATCTATGATATCACTACTTCATTTTCACTTCATGATCCTTTTAAGATGCACATGATCCATTACAAATTTTATTTCTGACAACATTTTCTTCGATGCTTCTTCTTTGATTTTAAGAGGGATCCCGAAGTAAGAAAGGTTTCTCTATCATCAATATCCCGAGTTTTATCATCATCGTCACTCTTTACAGCCACAGAACTTGTTGAGGCTCTGCTTGATTTCCTTCGCAATCGCTCGGACGAAGTCTCCAAAGTTCGAACGGTTCCTCAACTTTGGTCGACCAGTTCCCCCCTTCCTCCCGTGCATAAGACTCTCTACATTAAAGTCTTACATATCTTATTGGATTCAGAGAAGAGAAGTAATATCAAGGCCCAGATCATTGCAGAATTTAGAAGAATATTACATGAAGAACCAACAGCACTTGATTCCGCCGTTTCGACAAGTCTTTTTCTTTCATTACGTGATGTTGTAGCAACTCATGACCCTAATAATATTGATGTTGTTGTTGATTTTGCTTATGGATGTCTAAAGAAACTTATTCCACAAAGAAGATCGGTTTTGGGAAGCGCTTACCTCAAAACAGTTGTCGAAGTGATCGCTAGGACTTTGGCTCAAGATTCTGTGGTTCCTCAATATCTTGAAATCAACTCTTCTCTTCTTATTGATGTTATAGACTCATCTGACGAATCAAATTTACCTTCTATCTTCAATATTGTCATCTCTATTGCAAGACATTACACAGTGTTATTGACTGAATTATCAATCAACTCCAATCCATCATCTTTCTCTGACCCCATCATCCGACTTTGTGGAGTCATTTTATCAACCATTTCTGGAATTATTAAATGGTCATCATTACATCCCTTCCAATCTTGGAATCCAAGCTTTTATCAAGCAATTTCATCCATTCTTGTGGTCAGTCTCCTTCCCGGAAACGAAAATGTTTCGACCCTGGTTTCTCAACTTCTTTCTGTTACTGCTACTTTTGTTGGTCCCTTCTTCCAATATTTTTTGGGAGACTTTTCACTATTATTTATTGTCTCTATTGTAAGGTTATTACATCCAAACATACTGAACAGAGGAAGAAACAAAGAACAAATCATCAATCCAAGAGATCCTTCAACGATTCCATGCTCATCCTTACTTTCTGAACTTTACAGTCATCCCACAACAGCTGAAAGACAACATAGAGGCATCAAGGATAAATTAATACCCGAATTTGCTTTTTTGACTGATTATCCTGTTGTGCCAATCACAGTATCTGATCAAAACTCTGATGAAGCAAGATTTCAAGCTGAACTTTGGAGCGCTCTGAACGTCATCAGATCCGCAACTTGTAATATCTTAATGTGCTTAATCAGAATCCCTGGAAGATCTCAACAACAACTCATTGAATTATTTACTATGTGGTATGATAGAATGTCCTTCTCGGGACACTTTTTATTGGTTGACGTATTAAACAAGGCTTTGATGAGCATTCTTGTTCGAGGTGACAGAGCATCAATTCCAACTTTAAATCTTCAAATGCCTCTATCAAACTCCACCGACTCACTAACATCATCCTCATCACCATCAATCAAAACATCTAATGGATCTGGTCCAATCTCTTCCCACAAGCGTACTGCCTCTCAAAATGATCAACACGCTTCTTTGGCTTCTTCAAGCTCAATCCTGTCAATGGTTCCGTCTCCAGGAGGCCCAATCCCCCATACCATGTCCCTTTCTCCTGAATTAGAACGATCTCAAGAACTCCAAAAGAACTTAGATCTTATGGGGAAGGAGTTGAAAGCTGTTTCTCTTGAAAGGAATCAACTCAGTTCTCAACTGTCTGACAAGACCAAAGAAGTTTCCGAGATTTTGGATGAAAAAGAACAGATCCTCCATCAAATTGCCTGCGCTGTATGTCTTGAAAACTTCTTGGATAATAAACCTGTATGCTTGGAATGTGGACACTTCTGTGGACAATGTGTTCAAAATATGATGAATTCAAACAAAAACTGTCCCCTTTGCAAGGCGCCGATCACAAGAATCGTCCAAGTCAAAGGATTGTAATCATGGAAGAGCAAAGAAAATATTAATTATTAAAGAAGAATAAATAACCCAACCCATTTATTAAAAAAGTGTTAAT
Organism: Hymenaphorura dentifera; assembly: GCA_034699705.1. Lineage (NCBI taxonomy): Eukaryota > Metazoa > Arthropoda > Collembola > Poduromorpha > Onychiuridae > Hymenaphorura > Hymenaphorura dentifera. The sequence goes on from JAQGCM010001018.1 coordinate 15,007, forward strand.
TTGTTGTAAATAATCGTAATAAAAGATAAATTTGTTGACCAACCCCAAAACTTGCCCCCAAAAATTCATTGTTGGATATCCAATCATAAGGTCCCTCCACCTACAAGGGTATTCTCATTAAATCTTTGCACTCAAAGGATGATTCCCATTCTAATTCTAGGCTTGTTTTTGCCTTTCTGAATTGGTTTTGTCACTTGTTTTGTGTGCGGAATCTCAGATTTTGTTGTTTTTTTGATTGAATCTTAGAATCTGGTTTTTTGCTCCCAGTGGAGTCATTTATCCCAGTCAGTACAAATGAACCTCAGCTCTATGGTATCTAAGGGATAGTAGGGCACAGATGTATTTGATGAACTTGAACCCTCCAGAGAGAGTATGTGGTCTTGTTAGCAAGCATTGCAAAGGTTCGTTTGTCTCAATTTTTTGGAATAGAATCTAGAATTCATTGCTATTATTTTTTGATTAATCATTGTTAAAAAATAATCAAAAAATAATGAGGTTTAATTTGGTTTATATAGGAAATATTGTCGAAATGAATAAAAAAATCCAAACAGGGAAAGTTTGGCTATCTTTTCAATCATCAGATGGCCAAGTACTCCATTCTATTCAAAAAATAATTGCATGCCTACTATTGATCCCAAAGAAACCAACTTCTTGGCTAGATCTATGTTTGAAAGGATTTTCACAAAGTTTCTGATGACGAAAGACTCGTCGATGAGATTGCTCTTTTTTTGAGCCAAATGCCGTGAATCTTGAGCTGTACTGTTGGGAGTAAAGATAATTGAGGTTTTCTTTCCAATGATGATATATGGTCTTGACGACTAGCATGTGATGGGTCCCTATAATGAAACTTTCCAAAAGAAGAGGGAACTACAAAAGTGATCTTGTTTTTCTTCTCATGTACTTCAGGAGTTGTTGTAGAGATAATAATAACCATGACGATAATGCCTTACTTATTGTGAAGTTATTAGAGAAGATTACTGGGTGTGGATTGAGCTTTGAGGGAAGCAGATTGAAGATCAAAGTCGGAGCTTGGCAAATCACTCAGAGGGTAAGAATGAGAGTTTTTTGGGGTAATATAAGGATTCATCTTGTATTCATTACTATTATCCAATATTATAATCAGATTAATACTATATCCAATGTATCTGTTGTAAGGTTCTTGAATATTCCAAATAGGTTCTAAACCGATTCCGGCGGAAGCTGATTCTTCGATGGTCATAGCCGGGTATTCAACTCCACTTGGGTTGATTTGAATGAGGACAAGGTCAATTAAATTACCAAGTAAATGCTTCTTTATTGATGATGCATTATCCTCATTTGGAGGTCTTCTTATTAAGATGGGAGTGTATTGATGATTGATTATGCGAAATGAATTACCCAGTAATGGGAAATTGTGTTACGTAAATAAAATAAAATAAAAAATAAATGAAGCATAAATTCGGTTTTTTCCATGACTCTCCAAAACACAGGACTATTTTCTGGTTCCAATATTATCTGATTAATCTAGAATACAAATGGAGATAAAATTATTGTAAGTGAGGCGATTCAATGCTTGTCTTGGCTGTTTTTAATGAAAAGTCTTCAGAAAATGACAAAAGATTAGTGACAGGACGTACTACTGACTGCACTAATGAAACAATCATCTCATTTCAAAAGCCAATAGAAATACGAGCATACCCGGCGCTATATGGCTGGAATAACAGCAAGGAAAGAGTACAATGGGCCCAACAGAGTTGATCGTTTGAATGATTTGGAAGTCCGAGTATTCCTGTTAATTAGTATCTTGAGTTAATATTCTCTATAAATCTTCAAAAAATAAGAAACTAAATCATAAATATTCAAAAAATCTGGTTAGAAGAGGGTTTGAAAGAGATTATCTTAAAATTAAGAAAACAAACGTATTGGCTTATTTTGAACAACGAAAAAGGTCAAAAAAAGGACGTACAAGAAGATATCAGAATATGGTTATTGAAATCCATTAGAAAACAAATGAAGTAAGGTCATTTCACTTCTTTCAGGGTGGAAAAGTCTCAATGTATCGGAATACAAGCGACGCTGTGAGTGGAATGAAAATTGAAGTGACGAAAAAAATTGGCCTTTTTTTTCCAGTTTTGTTCCCAGCTTCTTCCACTTCATTCTCTCTTATTGGACCCATCAAACCAAAAAATCTTGAACTAGGAGCTTTTTTTATCAATACTTGCCTAAATCTTCTTCCTACATTAGCTCCTGAGATGTTGCAAGGTCATTCTTTAAGAAGTTGCCTCAGCCGAAGTTCGGTGCGACTTAATCCCATCAATTCTACTCCTAAAAGAAACATTTTTGGTTGGTTCAAGTCAAAATTAGATACCAGTCAACAAGTTCAATCAAAAAATACTCATGTTCATGGATCTCATTGTAATCATGGCCATCACCATTATCATCAAAGTGCGGATTCATTGAGACAATCATCTGCAGCTTCAACTCAATCAAATACTCCTCCTTCAGGTGTAAATTCCCATGGAACATTTCAAGAAAAATCTAACAGACTAGATGTCCCCAAATTATCAGGAATAAAGCATTTGGTAGCTGTATCAAGTGGTAAAGGAGGAGTTGGAAAGTCGACGGTCGCTGTGAACTTGGCTTTGGCGCTGAGTCAATCAAATAAGAAGATTGGGCTATTGGACGCCGATATTTATGGACCAAGTATACCTACAATGATGAATCTATCAAATGAAAGACCAATACTAACAGAAAATAACAGAATCATCCCTTTGGTGAACTATGGAATCGCTTGCATGAGCATGGGATTTTTGGTTCCTCAAGACGCTCCAACAATCTGGAGAGGGCCCATGGTTATGTCTGCTCTTGACCAAATGTTACGTCAAGTTGAATGGGGAGAGTTGGATATCTTGGTGATTGATCTTCCTCCTGGAACTGGTGATGCTCAACTTACGTTAACTCAAAGAACTCCTCTCTCCGGAGCCGTCATTGTTTCAACGCCTCAAGAGGTCGCCCTTGCTGATGTTCGTCGAGGAGTCAACATGTTTAGAAAGGTTAATGTTCCAATTCTTGGATTGATTGAGAATATGAGCTATTTTGAGCCTCCCTGTGGATGCAACAAGAGATACCGTATAAGCTCTATTAAACGCCCGGGGCGTTTAAATGCAAAATCAGAGAAATGAGGGAGCGGTAATTGGATAG
>JAQGCM010001019.1:0-18181 GCA_034699705.1 Hymenaphorura dentifera
GTCAAACTTTGCGACCGCTAGAGTGGTTACGGACAGACTGGAAGACTGTATAGCATGGCACTTCGTGCATGCAATAATGCCTTCTAAAATGGAGAGGATTTTATAATTTCAATAACAGAATCACTTATTCGACAACTTGTTCGGCTCACTTGTTCCAAACGTCCACTAAACTAAATTGGAATCCTGAATCCTGAATTTTACACTGTTACCAATTTTCCCTATTTTACCAGACACACGCATACTCGAAAACACACAAAACTCCCAATTTCCACCCGAATTTGCCCGACAGGATTCTTTGTATTTGAGGAACAATTTTTGATCAATTTTATTTCAACCATTTTTTCCAATATTCGATTTCATTTTCCACTCATTCAAACAACTCCTGGCCGTAACTGTCAACTATTCTCTTGTATTTTTTGCAAAGCTTTTTTTTGCACAGCCAAAGCAATAATTATGTAATCAAACTGAACTTGAATTTGCTGCACCAATGATGTTCTATTAAGACTTTTAATCCTCAGGCCTTCAAGGACGAACTGAAATATATTTGATCGATTCACTTGCATAAATTTACAATCTATTAACACCACCAGACCACCACAAATTACACTTTTGGAACTGAGTCAAATCTCCAGAAGCATACTCAATTCCTCGCAATTTGCGCTGAAAGGCAGACTGTTGCAGCATTGCATTTGTGCAAAATGTCAAGTTCATAGCTCGACTTCTCAGAAAGGTCAACAAGTTATCTGGGCTCGTCGCAGTAGAGTAAAGATACAGTGAAGGACATGGAACAAAATTAAAGTCCACCTTACCTTATGTATTCACACACTGGCTGTGAATTATTGCAAAATCGACGTACTTTACGATAAGACTCAGAATGAGTGAGTGAGCTTCGCGAGTCTCAAATCCGCTCCAGAAGCAAATCATACTTACTCAACCAAAGACGTGTTCAAAATGGAGCTCCATATCTTCAAAAATGTGTTTGTAAATTTTGGGGTCGTGTGTTTTGCTGTTCTGCTAAAATTCGGAGCTGGCCATGATTTGCCGGATAAGCCATTTTGCATGAAACAAGTGGATGAACGAATTGCTCCAAAATGTGAGCTGACGCTTCAATACGAAGGTTCGCTTAATAATGCCTTCAACGCGACTTGCATTGAGGACAACGTGTTTCTCGTCAGCCACAACACCAGCAGAACGCATGGTTAGTTCGAAAAAAAATTATTCCACGCTTATCGCAATTAATAATTTTCAAAACTTACTGCCTTAAAAATTGCTTTTTTCTCAAGAATTAAAACTTCAATTTCGACTAAAGTATTGCAATTGCAAGCATGGAAGAATGAAAAAATAAAGTTATTGATTTTCTCAACAAACAATTGCAACCGTCCATTACAACCATGTCAAGTTTTTTGATAAAAAAAAACAGAAAAATAAATGTAGCACGACCCCAGAGCACTCCGACAAATTCGACAGTACTTCAAAAAAATATAAATGCCATTTGCACACGGAATGGCTATCTCGCATTTTTTAGATTTTCGTCTGTAAAAACATTAAAATTTATTTATGCAAACTTTTGGAACACCCTGTATTGCTCTTCTTTCAGAGGACTACCCCTGGGACCCATCTAACGATCTTCGTTTTCTTGAGGAAAAGTTTGAAAATGAATTGGTCCCTCCATTTGCTCGAATCCAGTGCCAGCATTCTGCCCCAATGAATTTTGGTTTCGACGGAGTTGGGGTAATCATGCAAACTTCAAAATTATAATCACAAAGCAATTTAAACATTTTATCTGATGCAGATGTTGGAGTTTTTCACGGTTAAAAGGGGTCGATGGTGGTCAAATTACACACTGTCTGCTTCATTCTTGCTCAAGCCGGAGTCTACGGGAAAAATCGTCATCAGTTCCATGAACGACTCTTCTGCCCAAACGTCCATCTTTATTTTTACGGAAAGCAAGTTAATCGTCTAATGCGTTTTACAAATCAATTTCAGCCAACTAACGATTTGTTTTCCGCAGGAGGAAAAAGTCCTTACTTGGTAGGAAGGTCGAGAGCTTTTATTCCAGCCACTTTGAACGGTACCGTGGCCACTTTGCCGTGCATAGCCTCTGACATGATTGAAAATGTCACATTGTTCAAGGCGGTAGAGGGCATTTGGACAAAAGTTGGACAAAGCGAGATAAGTTCGTACAACCGACAAACGGGGTTCACTCTGACCTCAGCTTCCCCAGGTGACTTCAGGTGCACGGGTACTGACGACTCTGCGAGCACGGATTTTGTAAACATCAAGCTCTCCTCGAATAATACCGGTAAGAGAATTACAGGAACAAATCTGGCACTCATGACTCAATTGTTAAATTTTGAACAGATGCTCAACAAACAAAGATCAGCACTCTGATGGTTGATATTGTAGATGGCACAGCTGTGTGCTATTCATCTGAAGGGCGGGAAGACTTGAATCTAGTCAACCTCATGGCGCAGAATCCCGAAGAGTCGAAGATTCTGGAACTTTGTTTGCAACGCGTAATATTTTACTTTAATTAGAGATTAAAAATTAAAAGTGAAGTGATTCCTATTATCGTTCTCAGAAAGGAGCTCACTGCGGCGTTCATTCAATACACTTGAAAAAAGAGGGCGTCAAGTCTGATGAGCGTGAATGTCCAAATAACGCAACGAGTTGTGTGTGGATTTCCAGATTGCATCGTTATGGTCTCATTTACTGCGAAACAATTGACGAGGGCACCTCAATCTCACAAACTTATTTCACTGGACTGGACAACAGAATTTGTAAACATTAGATACAGACATTACCACAGGCATTGTTGAAATAACGTTGTTGTTGACAGATACGAACACGTCTGGAGTGCCCTGGGATGTGTTGATCAAGCCAGGAATCCGATCAAGGCAAGGACCTTTCACTCTGTACACAGATCACGAAATCCTATGCAGATCTGCCTACTACCCTCTCGTAAATTCCCCACACGTTCTTTCGGCCAAGTACAAGAGCAATGGGTCTGTTCTCTTGCTCCAAGGTGACAAGCTATTCATGCCATTTTGTGGCCCGGTCCCAGTCTATTTCAAGCTTACACAACTTGATTGAATTTTAGAGTTTACGTATGGAGTAACACACGTAAGGTATGAGTACGTGGATCTCATCCCTGACATGGACGAGCTTACTTGCAGCGACGCCTTATGGGAGAATAACGAGCGGCTCAACTCCACCGTCAAACTTATCAATTTGGGTATAAAAAATATAATTGTGTTCAAATTTCTATCAAACTATGTACATGTTTGATTGAACAGAAAGAAATTGTGGTCATGATCAGTTTGCCTGTGCCAATGGCAATTGCATCTGGGCGCCTTGGCGCTGCTACGGGGGCGATGACTGCTGGGACGAAAGTGTAAGCGAAACAATTTCCAATTTTTATTAAATTCGCAAAGGATAATTTCTGTCAACCCCTCCGCCCCCCATTCTAATTATCTGTGTTGTTGTTTGACAGGACGAGATGGATTGCTCGAGTAAGTGCCACACTCAGCTACAGGTCCCAACACGTTTTCAAAAAATAATGACCATGCTTTCAAATGCTTTTATAACAGTTCAGAATTAAGCTTACGCGTTCGCATTTATTTAGCTCATCATTGCGAGAGAGGAGGGTTCAGGTGTACCAATAACACTTGCATTCCGTACTCTAAAAAGTGCAACAATGAAAGAGATTGTGACAATGGAGCTGACGAGACTCCAGAAGCTTGTGCAAGTAATTAATCAAGTTTAACCATCGCATGGCAAGATTCTGACTCGCACAAAAAATAAAACTGCACTGTGTAATGTATAAGATACATATTGTGGTCCGAGACAATTCAAATGTGCAAGCGGGCAGTGCATTTACGCGGGTTATAAATGTAGCGGAGTTCGGGACTGTTTCGACGGGTCAGACGAAGCTAATTGCACAGGTAAGTAGACATTCAGGTCGACAGTTGGGGGAGGGGGGGGGGAGCATGTAGGAGATTCAATGTTGTGCATTTGGTGGATTTCTATTTTTGCTAGGCTTTTCAATAGTCACTTTATTGTAGCACATCACTGCAGACAAGGAGGATTTCAATGCCTCACGGGAAACTATACATGCATTCCCGCGTCCAAAAAGTGTAACAATGTAAAGGATTGTCCGGATGGATCAGACGAAATAGCGGCGATTTGTGGAAGTATGCTGTTCGAGTTTTTGAAAATATCCCAGTTTGGAATATTCATATGAAATTATTATTTCCTAGATAACTACTGTAATTCGCACCAGTTCAAATGCACGAGTGGTCAGTGCTTAGGACTGAGCGGCTTGTGTGACGGAATCAAACAGTGCTTGGACGAGACTGATGAGTCCAACTGCACTCGTAAGTACATACACACGAGCATTTATTTTGTTAATTGCATGCTTATTTTTGGTGATCTTTGACTTTGAAATAAAAAAACTTTTTTTGGACATTTTCTGAGGTTTTCACCCTCAGTTCCTACCGACTGAGACGGAGCTCATATTCACTCAGAATGCTTTCAACGAACTCGTCTGTGAAATTACAAATGTGACCAAATACAAGCCAGTAGTGTCTTGGTGGAGGAGAGGACTTGTAAACCAAAAGATATATTAACCAATGAATCCAAAAATCATCAAATTTAGAATTACATTGGCTTAAAATTGCGTGTCCTATTTTCAGAATTTGTCCGAAACTGAGCCTGCCAGAGTATGGTACGATGGGACAGGGCTAGCACAAGCCCTCCGATTCTCAAAGAACATGACTTCGACTGAAGGAGGAGAATATATTTGCATTGCGACGAACCGATTACACACAGCTACGCAGGTCTACACTGTAACCGTTATCATGCCCAAGGTCACGACGACGACGACCTCCACGAACGCAAATCCTGCAACGACAGCTGGAGGTACAGCTAGCTTGTTGTGCATACCTTTTAAATCCCTTGCTCTATTCATATATGTTAAAAAAACATGAAGGTCCAAGCTCATCGACTGCGACTGGTGCTGATGCTGAGGGTGTCGAGAGACCAGAGAACAAAACAAACGCCGAACAGAACTGCGACTGCAGCACTACTGGCCAAATACTTGGAGGTGAAACGTTAAATGTTTAAAATTTAGGACAGCATACAGCGATTACCGATTGTAATGCTAATTAGTGCTTTGTGTTTGTCACACATGCGAATCTACAGTGTGCCTTTTGGTTTTGGCTGGTACTCTTGACTCGCTGGGCTGAGCTATTTCGGACTCCAATATCACAATAGAAGACGACTACAGACCACCACGAATCAAATAGTGCGGATGCGAAGTGACCAACAAATTGTTTTGGACTCTGGCAATGGATATTTGAATATTCGTAATAATTAAGGGAACATAAAATGACATATTAATAAACAACTCGAACTCCAACGTGCAAACTAAGGCAATATTTATTTTTAGCATCTTTGTAAAATCGACCATGCCATTAATGGTATTCAAAAAATCAACTTTGTAAATATTGACCAAACAAAATTCTATTTAGCAAAGAAATATGCAAAATTATTGGCTACGTAATTTTTCGTAAAAGTACGTTTTTGTGCTGAATTGTTTTCAAAGTTTTAGGCAATGCTCCTCCTAGAAGAGTCGTTACTCTAGAATTGGATTGGAATGAATGAATGAATAGTTGTTCATATTAAGTAGCACTTTTAGGTTTTTGCCAACATTGCCCTGCCAATGCAGTAAAATTGCATTTTTTACGTTTGAACAAATTTAATCAGACTATAACTAAGCATATATTTTTTTCCTTACCTGGTTTATTAACCAGTTTACATAGTTTCCTATATTCACTAAATTCTAAATAATTACTTGTTTTTTTCTTTTTGCTTAAATACAATTACATTTGAATGACAACTTTTGAGTCTCGTGATTTTCACTCATTTTGATGTTTTCTCAGTATTGGGGTTCCAAATACTGTAGAAAAAATGTGTGCTCTGTGCGCATGTCACACGACCTTCCCTTGTAAATAAGTTTCAAACTGAAACCTTCAATTCAAAATTTCATTATAAAAGTCACTCCTGCCAATTTATGTTTATATCTAAATAAATCACTCTCGAATTAGATTTGAAAACGGAACGACACACATGATTGATATTACATGTACCTATTGATGAGTGTGTGTGTGATGATACAAGATGATATTTTTCCAATTAATTTGATTATTGATTTTTAATATCCGCGAGGATCGACTTAGATCTTGATTGTCATGAGACATTTATTTGTGTAGTAGACAATTTTCATAAGTACTTTCAGACTTGCCTTCTTTTGAAACCAGCCAAATTTACCCATCTCTGCTCTAATTATCCGACAAGACTTGATATATTTCTGAAACAGTTTCTGGTCGCGTTGACTCCAGCCGTTTCCTCTCATATTCGATCGCCGTTTCCAACCACCTATACATTTCTTGGCTCCTTCGTAGATTTCACCCAATTTGACGTTTATAACGAATAGGATTGTGATGATGATCAAGTTTCCAACCACGACAATCAAGAACATTAACAAAGGCAGCTCTCCATGAAGTTTCAGTAACCCAAAGTTAGCAACGACACAAAAAGCTAGGGTAAAATTTTGAATTTCTAGCATGAAATCTTGGAGTAGATTATTGACAAGAGTCGACAAAATTTGAAGAATTCTGTAGTGGTAGAGGACAACGGGTGGGGATCGCAAATTATCAGAAGTGTATTTACTTGAGTTGATGGGGCTGAAAGAAATAATGGATAAAATGTACTCAATATCAAGTTAGTGTTGTTTGGAATATATTAAAGACATGCCACTACAATAGGCGTTAATAAGAATACCTTAATTCGGAGAGCACGAAGATGAAATTTTGGATGACGCTGATGTATTGAATTATGAAAAAAACCAGAACACCGGATATCAAGCAAGTTGTCCAAAGCTGGATCCCCAAGCCTACCAGTCCCATCAGGACGCCCGTTGTAGTTGAGTTGTGAGGATTCGGCAGAATGGTTGCAAGCTGAAAGTTGGCATCCGGGAACAGGGTAAGAACAGCTGGGACAAAAGGAGGTTGAATCACGCAGTATACGGCGATTACGATAATTGCAACATCCGTTACACGGTTTATCGGTGGGGTGTCACGGCGTATGAATACGGCTAAAATATAATTAAACTCATGTTAAGTAAACCTGAAGTGCTCAACGATTAATTAGAAATTCCATAAAACGGTCATGACCTCGGATGCTCTTGAAAAAGCGTAAATATTCGTTCATGTAAAATGGTATTTCATAATAGTTCCTCCAAGTGAATCTCGCGCAAACAGTAAATACGTAACACAAGAAAATATAAGTGACGTGGACAAAGCTTTCAACAATCGGCGGATGACTCTTGGACAACGATATTGCAAAACTGAAGCAAAGGAATAAAAAGTACAGTATGAAAACCAAAGTAACCAAATACCACATAAACACCCCAAATTTTGATTTGCAAAGTGTCAGTTTTTGAGAGTTGCTATCCCATGAATAAGGGACAACTTTGAGGGCACAACCACATTTCAACGAAAATTGGATTATTTTCAAAGAAATTGGACTCAACATTATTGATTATGTGCAACAGCATTGGTCAGTAACAAGAGCAAGAATGAACTTCTTGGTTTGTCCCTACTACCTGTTTTATATGAATACTTTGGAATCCTAGCTGCTTCAGCGAAATTTGTCAAACAATCTAAATTATTCATAAACTAATGGATTGGCAAGAGCACAATGCGGAAGTAAGCATTGATACTTGGCAGGAAGGACATATTAGACACATTTGGAGCACAACCTTACAGAGAAATGTAGCACATTATAGAAATTGGGCAAATGCTAACACAAAAACTTAGACCTGGATTTGACATCTACTTTTACATGAAAATCCCAAACTGTCTAGCATACTTCCTGCGGTACTCATGGATGCCGTCATTTGATTGTCTTTAAAACTTGAGTAGAATGGTTCTCCAAATATTATACGTTCTTCCGGGTTCGTTTTGCTGAGAAGTAGCGTTCGTTGTGTGGATTTTTGTGTTGTGTTTGGTTCTTGAAGGACAAATTCTGATCACTTTGAACTCGTATTTTATTCCATTTTGCTTCTGGTTATCTTTACTGCGGTTTGATGTTGAATTTTGCCGAGAAGTTTCGTTCGTATTATTTGCAAATATTTAGTGTCGTGGTATTACGTTTTGGTGTCCTGTTTGGTTCTTGCAGGACATAATTTTAAATACAAATTTTATTCTATTCGTTTCCGCGGTTTTTATGGTTGGGGATAAGCGGTGAAAGGGTTGAACACAATGTTGTGGGGTGTCATACGGGGCCTAAGAGTGGTAGCTTGATAGCTTTACTATTTTCGATTGTTTTATTTACCAAGTTGTAATTCTTCTTTTTTTCAACTTCCTAGTCTAGTTGCCACTAACTGTATAGCTTTGTGAATAATTTAATCCTGTAACTGTAATTCGTAATAAATTAAATTAAAATAGCGCTATCCGCGTTCTACCTCACAGTTCTGACTGTTTATTTTATCGAGTTCCTCATTATTAGCCACGGATTGTCATTAGACATTTATTTGTGTAGTACACGATTTTCAAAAGTACTCTCAAACTAGTCTTCTTTTGAAACCAGCCATATTTACCCATCTCCGCTCTAATTATCCGACAAGACTTGATGTATTTTTGAAATAATTTTTGGTCGTGATGATTCCAAACGTTTTCTCTTATATTCAGTCGCCTTTTCCAACCAACGATGTATTTCTTGGCTGCTTCGTTGATTTCACCGAGCCTGACGTTTATAACGAATAGAATTATGATGATTGTACAGGTCCCAATCGCAGCAGTCAAGAAAATTAACGCAGGCAGCTCCGTATGAAGTCTCAGTAAACCAAAATTATAAACAACACAAAAACTGAGAGCAAAATTTTGAATTTCCAACATGAACTCGCCGACTATATTGTTCAAGAGAGTCATCAAAATTTGAAGAATTCTATAGTTGTAGATGAAAATGGGTGGGGAGCGCAAATTTTCAGAAGTGTACAAGCTTGACTTCATGGGTCTGAAAGCATGAATAAGTATTATTACTGAATATTAGGTCAGCGCTCTTCTAAAAGTGTTAACCAAACGTGACTTCTACAAAGTTAATTAGGAAACCTTGATTCGGTGAGCAAGAAGATGGTACTTGTGGAGATAGTGATGAATGGTATTACGAAAAAATGGAAAATGCTGGAGATCGACAAAGATATCCAAAAAGGGATTCCGAAGATTACCAGCGCCCTGAAGCCGACTATTGGAATTGAGTTGCGAGGATTCGGTAAAAACCGAAGAATTTGAAAGTTGGCATCCGGGAACAGCAAACAAATACCCGGGATAACAACAGGTAGGTTCACACCGAAAATAACGATCAAAATAATTGCGATATCGGTGACCCGATTGACCGACGGGGCGTCACGACGTTTGAATACGGCTAGAATTAATCAAAATATTACTTCAAGGACTCAATAATTACTGCAAAATACCCTGAGAAAGACGGGGACGACCTTCAATTCTGTTGAAAAACCGAAACCATTCGTTGATGCAAAATGGTAATTCATAGTAGTTCTTCCACGTTATTCTGGTGCAAATGGTAAAAACGTAGCACAAGAATATATAGGAGACGTGAACAAAAATTTCTAGGATTGGAGGGCGACTTTTAGTCAGCGATAAAGCCAAACTAGAGCAAAGAAATATCAAATGAACTGTGGAAATCACAGTAAAAGAATACCACGTAAAAAGCCCAAATTTTGATTTGGAAGGTATCAGTTTTTGTGCCTTTCGGTCCCATGAAAATGGAACGACTTTGAGGGCACAAGCGCATTTCAAGGAAACTTGGATTATTCTCAAAGAAATTGAACTGAACATTTTTTGACAATGTGGAGCGAGCAGCATTTGTGAGAAACTATGAGCACTTGGTATTCTCTTCACCAGTTTTATACATATAATTTTGATAGAAACTAGGTTAGAATTCAAGCTTCTTTAGGTAGAAATTGAGAGAAACAGTCTAAATTATTCAGAAATTTACATGTTTGCCAAAGAACAACACGAAAGTAACAATTGTTTATTTAGATTTTTGTGTGTTCAAGCGTCGAAACTTTCCCGCCAGGAGAATTCACTTTTTCGCTTCGTGATTGAACTATCACAACTTGCGGTGGAAATTTTCTAAGAACAACATCAGTTTGAAAATAGTTTCAAGTTTCGATGGGTCACTACACGCTCTGGTTGAATATGCAATCTACACGAACAAAATCGGGCAATCTGTTGGATTTCCACAGACCAGGAAATTGGTCTAGATCATTTCGGGGCACGCTGTATTTTCTCACAAATTAGTGTTACCAAATATTCAAAATCAAAAATTTTACATTGGCGCATAATGCTGAACGGATCCGCCATTGCTACAAAGTTTGACACCGGAGGCTGCGATTGCTTATTATATTTGGTGCTACATAATTAGCCTCAGACAGACATAAAACTTTTATTTGTGTAGTACACGATTTTCAACAATATTTTCAAGCTAGCTTTCTTTTCAAACCAGCCATATTTACCCATCTCTGCTCTAATTATCCGACAAGACTTGATGTATTTTTCAAACAGCTTTTGGTCGTGTTGACTCCATCCGTTTACCCTGCTATTCGATCGCCTTTTCCAACCACCAATACATTTCTTGGCCCCTTCATGGATTTCACCCAATTTGACATTTATAGCGAATAAGATTGTGATGATGACACAGTTCCCAATCAAGATAAATAAAAAATATAAGGCAGGCAGCTCTCCATGCAATCTCAGCAACCCAAAATTAGCAACAACACAAAAGCTCAGAGAAAAATTTTGAATTTCTAGTCTGAAATCTTGAACTCCATTGTTGGCAAGAGTCATCAAGATTTGAAGCATTCTGTAGTTGTAGAGGACAACAGACGGGGATCAAAGTTTATCGGAAGTGTACAGGTTTGAGTTGACGGGCCTGAAAGAGTCATGGATATAATATAAGCATATTGAATACTATATCAGGTTATTTTAAGCGCTTTTGGTGACTTATTGCAAGAACAAATGAGCTAACCTTGATTCGTTGAGCAAGGAGATGACACTTGTGGTGATGCTGATGGAGGGAATCATGAAAAAAAGTTCAGCGCAGTTGATCAAACAGGACATCCAGAACGGGATTCCCAAGCCTACTAGTGGCCTTACGATACCTTTTAAAGTAGAGTTGGCTGGATTCGGCAAAAATCTATCAATCTGAAAGTTGGCTTCCGGGAACACGATAAGAATAAATACAGAATTCAGAGGTTGGGTCACACAGAATATTGTGATCAAGATATTAACGATATCTGTGGCACGATTGATCTGTGGAGCGTTTCGGTGCACGAATTCGGCTAAAATGTACAAAACAAAATCACTTCAACTGCTTGCTGCTCAATAAGTACTGAAACGTATAAAAAAAATCAATCATGACCTTGAATGCGTTTGAAAAATCGAAAAAATTCGTTCATGTAAAATGGTATTTCATAATAGTTCTGCCAAATGACTCTTGCGCAAATGGTAAATATGTAACAGAAGAAAATAGCAGTGACTTCGACAAAGATTTCAATGATCGGTGGTGGGTATTTGGACAACGATACTGTAAGACAAGAGCAAATGAATAAAAAATATAGTGTGAAAACCAAAGTAACCAAATACCACACAAACACCCCAAATTTTGATTTGCAGTGTGTCAGTTTTTGAGAGTTGCTATCCCATGAATAAGGAACAACTACATTTCAATGAAAATTGGATTATTTTCAAAGAAATTTGACTCAACATTTTTGACGTGTAAGTTTAACTGCATTAGTGAGTAACAATTGAAACACTGGAGTACTTGCTTTCCTCCAAGGTGTTTCCACGGAGTTTTTTTTGTTTATTTATGCTTCGTGGAATGAGGTGCTGCCATAACTCGAAATTTTTCAAAGTACCATTTTATGTGTTAATTTATATGGGACCGTTGTTGACGGATTTTGTTGTTGACAACTATGTTTTCTTGACAACTTTCCAAAGAATTAATAATTATTATCGAAGTTTATCGAAAAAAAATCATATTATGAATGAAAATTTATTGTCATTGAAACAAAAATTGAACAATAGCCTAAACACTACACTAAAAATAAATTTTCATTCATAATATGAATTTCTTTCGATAAACTTCGATAATAATTATTAATTCTTTGGAAAGTTGTCAAGAAAACATAGTTGTCAACAACAAAATCCGTCAACAACGGTCCCATATAAATTAACACATAAAATGGTACTTTGAAAAATTTCGAGTTATGGCAGCACCTCATTCCACGAAGCATAAATAAACAAAAAAACTCCGTGGAAACACCTTGCTTTCCTCTATACCAGTTTTGTACATTTGATTTCCAAATATCCAAACTTGGAGTTGACTTCTATTTTTGCATGAAAATCTCAAGCTATCTACTTTACTTTCTAAGGTATTAAAGCATATCCTCATTTGGTTGAATTTAATAAAATTAACGCGAGTGGTAATCAAATATTTTATATTCTTCCGGGTTTGTTTTCCCCTTCATTGTGTACGTGGATTAAATGAATGGTGGTGTTGGTGTCCTGGTGTGTTTGGTTCTCGAAGGACAACTTTTCGTCATTCAGTATTCATATTTCATTCTAGGCCTTTTCCGGGTTTCTTTCGTAAGCGTTTTATTGGTTCCTAGGTTTCTAAACTGAATATCCATACCGGAATCAAATTGAACTTGCATTTGCATCAATGCAATGATGCATCGATTCTTTAACGACTTTATTCGATAGCATGCGGAGGAAAAAGTCAGGACACGTTTTACATACAATTTGTTCATACTTCATCTTTTATTAACAATACCAACATCACTTTCGGAATATTCTGAGTATTTGGGGTACGATTTTTGGTACCAGCGAGTGTAAGCTATATTCTGTATGCAGTCTGACAGTCGCGGCTTTTTATTTCATCTAGTTCCACATGATTAGCCTTGGATTGTCATCCGACTTTTATTCGTGTAGTAGGAAATTTTCAAAAGCACTTCCAAACCCGCTTTCTTTTGATACCACCCAACTCAGCTCTAATTATCCGACCTGACGTATGACTGATGTATTTGTGAAACAATTTTTGACCGTTTTGGCAACTGCCGTCTCCCTTGATCTCCGATCGCCTTTTCCAACCACCGAGGCATATTTTGGCTCCTCCATAAAGTTCACCCAATTTGACGTTTATAAAGAATAGAATTGTGATGACGACGGTACAATTTCCAATCACGACTGTCAAGAAAATTAATGCAGGCAACTCCCTATGAAGTTTGAGTAATTTAAAACTAGATACAACACAAAGACTTAGAACAAAGTTTTGAATTTCCATCATGATTTCGTGGAATGTATTGTTGCACAGAGTCGTCAAAACTTGAAGAATCCTGTAGAGGACACCGGGTGGAGATCGCAGGTTATGGTGGAACTAATAAATGAAATCGTGAAAAAGTGGAGAGCGCTAGAGACCAAATAAGATATTCAAAGCGGGATCCCAATGCCTACTAGTGTCGTCTAAGTTAGCTAAGTTAGCCTTTGGAAAATGTTGATTATTTATTTGGGCAAAAATCGGATTTTCTGCAAGCATAAACAATTTGTTACAATTCAATAAATAACGCTAAAACCCACAAAATTACTCATTTAATTTATTCAGTTGGTACCACGCTACCGTCTGATTGTAATGAGACATTTATTTGTATAGTACACAATTCTACCAAGCACACGCATACTCATATTCTTTTGAAAATACCCAAAACTACCAATCCTGACCCGAATTGGCCGACAAGATTTGATGTATTTGAGGAACAATTTTTGATCGTGTCGACTCCAGTCGTTTCCACTGATATGCGATCGCCTTTTCCAACCACCGATGCATTTTTTTGCTCCTTCATAGATTTCACCCAATTTGACGTTTACGAAGAATAGAATTGCGATAATGGTACAGTTCCCAAACACGACAACTAAAAGAATTAAGGTGGGCAGCTCTCCGTGAAGTCTCAGTAACCCAATATTACAAACAACGCAAAAAATCAGAGCAAAGTTTTGACTTTCTAGCATGATGTCGTGGAATATACTGTTGCAGAGAGTCATCAAAATTTGAAGATTTCTGTAGTTGTATAGGACCACGGATGGGGATCGCAAATTATCAGAAGTGTACAAGCTTAAGTTGATGGGCCTAAAAGTAACAATGAATGTCAGAAATAGAATCGAATCCTTCATCAAAAATTTCAATTGCAATTTGCAATTGACTACATATTAGGGTGTTCCGCTTGAAGTCGGGCTTGGCGATATGGACAGTCTAAGCATTCGTCTTACGGCTTTACAGCCAGACTCTATGGCAAAACCAGGCTAAGAGTATTAAAAAGTCAATCCCTTAAATTTTGGCCGAATTAGGGAATTAGACTCCCTTGCTTTATAATTAGGTTCTATCAGATCATGTGCGACACATTTGAATCTTAGTGCAGGTCAGAGATTCTTAATGGGGGTATTCAAAATTAAGCCAGTAAAGACAAGTACGGAGGTAAACGGGTGAAGCCCATAAGCCTTACCACAGGCGTTACTCGCTTACCTCTTTACTTGTCCTTACTGAACTAATTTTGAGTACCCCCCAATGTTTTTCGAGTGGTAACTAGAGACATGTCACAAGAGTTGATTACGAACCTTGACTCGGAGAGCAAGAAGATGGTGCTTGAGATGGCGCTGATGAATGGAATCATGAAAAAGTGTTGAACGCTGCAGATCAAACAAGTCGTCCAAAAAGGTATAGCCGAGTCCACAAATGTAGTGAAGGCAACTATTAGGATGGAGTTGTGAGGATTCGGCAAAATCCTAGCTATTTGAATTTGGTTGGCTTCCGGGTACAATGTAAGAATAAATACAGCATTAAAAGGTTGTGTCACGCAGAATATTGTGATCAAGCTTATTGTGATATCTGCGGCACGGTTGATAGGTGGGGCGTCACGGCGAATGAATTTAGCTAAAATAAATCAAAACGTTTATTTCAAGTTTATGCTGCTCATTAATTACTGAAAAAATCAAAAACAAATATGACCTTGAACGCGTTTGAAAAAGCGAAAAAATTCGTTGACGCAAAATGGTATTTCATAATAGTTCCTCCAAGTGATTCTGGCGCAAATGGTAAATATATAGTACAAAAAAATAACGATGACTTGGACAAAGACTCCAATAGTCGGCTGAAGACTTTTGGACAACGACTTTGCAAAGCTGAAGCAAAGGAATAAAAAATATAGTACAAAACCTAAAGTAACAAAACAAAACTTAAAAATCTCAAATTTTGATTTGCAAGGTATCAGTTTTTGAGTGTTGCTATCCCAAGTATAAGGAACAACTTTGAGGGCACAACCACATTTTAACGAAACTTGAGTTATTTTCAAAGAAATTTGACTCAACATTTTTGACGTGCAAGTGTAACAGCACGGGTGAGTAACAATCGAAACACTGAAGTTTTTGTTTTTGTACTTACCAGTTTTGTACATTCAATCTCCTTATTGAAGACCTTCGAATCCTAACTGGTTCAGAGGAAATAAAAGACACATATTATATAAGTCATATTCACAGAGATAGAGAAGCTTGTGCTCTCTAGCATTTTATTACCAGGATACGTTAGAGAGATAGAGAACACAAGCTGAAACGTAATTGTAGGAAGGCATGGCAATATGCCAAAATCCAAACTTGGCCTTACTTCTATTTTTGCGTGAAAATCTCAAGCTATCTACTTTACTTTCTAAGGTACTAAAGCATATCCTCATTTGGTTGCATTCAATAAAATTAATACCAGTGGTAATCAAATATTTTATATTCTTCCGTGTTTGTTTTCCCTTTCACTGTATACGTGGATTAAATGAATGGTGGTGTAGGCCTTCGAATCCCAGCTGGTTCAGAGGAAATTAAAGAAACAACTTAAATTATTTATAAACTTATTTGTAGTCAAGAGCGCAATGCGGAAATAAGTATTTTATTGCCAGCATTCATACGAGAGATAGGGAGTACAAGCCGATGGCGCAAATCTACGAAAGCAATAATAAATATTGCATGCAAATTCCAAACTCCAAAACTTGGATATGACTTTATTTTTTTGTGAAAATCTCAAACTATCTAGTGTACTTTCTAAGGTATTCGGATGTCGTCATTTGGTAGTCCTTAATGAAATCAAAACGAGGGGCAATAAAATATTTTATATTCTTCCGGGTTCGTTTTCCCTTTCATTGTATGGATTAAATAAATGGGGGCCTGGTTTTTTTGATTCTCGAAGGATAATTTTTTCGTCATTCAGAACTCATATTTCATTCTAGGCCTTTTCCGGGTTTCTTTCTTAAGAGTTTTATTGGCTCTAAGGTTTCTAAACTGAATATCCATACCGGAATCAAATTGCATTTGCATCAGTGCAATGATGTGTTGTTTTCTTTAACGACTTTATTCAATAGCATGCGGAGAACACAGTCCAAGTTATACAAACGATTGGTTCATAATTCATATTTTATTAACGATACCAACACCGTTTTCGGGATATTCCAAATGTTTGGCGTACGATTTATAGTACCCGCGAGTTTGGCACTCACGAGGGAAGTACCCGAGGTGCAACACATCGATTTGTCTGGAATATTTTTTTTCTTCAAGTAATATATCAAAATGAAAAAGTGAAAATGGACATTTTCCAAAGTATCATCCAAAGTCCCTCGGAAATTTTTTGGATGGGATTGCCCCATATGACCCAATGCATTAGGATAATTAGGAACGAAACGAGGGTGCCACTAATGCATTTTTCCATAAGGGTTAATCATATTCAAAAGTTTGCCGAAGGACTTTCTATGCCCTTCCGAAAAAATCCAGGTTCGCTTTTTCATTTTGATGTATTTACTTGAGCAAAAAAATATTCCAGACAAATCGGTGCGTTGCACCTCGGGTACTTCCCTCGTTAGAGTTTAGGCAAGTACAGCAACTGAATAGACTAACGAACACTCAATAAAATATCAAGGAATTTTTCAACGTTACAACTTGACTTGTAGTTTTCCATTTGATTTCGTTGCACTTTTCATAAACTCACGAAAACAACGATTTTCCAATTCTTCACAGCGTTTCCAATGACGTAGACCAAGCAAATTAACACAGGTAGCTCACTATGAAGTCTCAGTAACCCAAAATTGAAAACAACACGACAACTTAGAGCAAAATTTTGGGTTTCAAGCATGACCTCTTGAACTACATTGTTGGCGAGTGTCATCAAAATTTGAAGAACTCTGTAGTTGTAGAGGACAAGGGGTGCCATGGAAATAGGAAATTATCAAAGGTGTACAAGGTTGAGTTGATTGGCCTGAAAATTTATAATTTATCATTTATACGGAATAGTAGAATACAGTACAGAAATTGTTAATAAATAAGTCAGATATTTTCAAGTCGAGTTCCTTCCGACCGAAACAAATCAATTCAGCAAAAAAAGAATTTAGACTCACCAAAGAGGGCCTTTTTGAAACCCCAACCGGTAATTAGACCACTTGTGACTAGACAGTATTTAATTACGAAACCTTGATTCGGAGAGCAGAAGATGACACTTGAGGTGCCGCTGATGAACGAAAAAAAGAAAAGCGCTGCTTATCCCACAATATTGCCAAAACTGAATAGCCAAGCCTACCAGTGCCCTCAAGGTGGCATTTGATTCACCAAAAATGGGGCAATTTGAAAATTTGCTTCCGGGAACAACGAAAGAACAATTCGGAAATGGAGGACTGGATCACACTGAACGTGGCGATCACGATAATTGTGATATCTGTGGCACGATTGGTCCGTGGCCCAGCACGGTGTATAAACAGATCCAAAATTATCAAAATTTTAATTAAATTACTCAATCATTACTGAAAATACCAAAAAAAAACGGTAATGACCTCGAATCGTTCTGAAAAAGCTAAAAAAAAATTGTTGATACTAAACGGTACTTCATAATAGTTCCTCCAAGTGATTCTTGTGAAAATGGTGAATAAGTAAAACAAAGGTATAAGCAGAGTTGGGCAAGATAACCACCTAGTTATCCGTGAGATAATTTTGAAAAGATAATTTTTTTTCAAGTACTAGAT
>JAQGCM010001020.1:0-18175 GCA_034699705.1 Hymenaphorura dentifera
GTTCCATGTTGTGTTTTTAGTTATCTTGTTGCACTCGAGTTCTGCCACATTTTTCCTGCCTGGAAAGGAGTATAATTACAATTATGTAGCAACCGTGAGCGCTGGGTCAAATGACTACGTCAGTTTCGCATCTTATTACAACATTACGGGTAAAGTCAGATTCCAATTCCCAGCTGGAACCAATGTCATCAACGTCAAATTAGATGATGTGAAATTTGGCGTTTACAACGGTGAATATGACCATTCATCTCCACCCGAAATTTCACTTCAGTCGTACCAACAATTAAACCCGTTGATGGAACCTTTCCAAGTCATTGTTGATGACAATCTCCAGGTAATTTATATTTTGACAGCAATATTATTAGGAAAGTGCGAAATGCTCTTCAATTTTTTTGTTCAATTGTTGCATTCTATAGTTTACTAGCGTTGTGCTGAGCCAAGATGTTCCCGAATGGGCTAGAAATATACATAGAGGAATCGTATCAAGCATCCAAGCAGATGTTCAATCAATCGACAAAGATCACAAATCGAATTATTTTGTCAGAGAGGTACGCGATTCCCTTACAACAAAATTGCAACATTCTGCATTGGTTGTTATTTATTGTCCGATTGTTAGAAAACACCTGCCGGAGAATGTCCGACAAACTATCAAATCGTCAGAGGTAATCAGGACCAAATCACTGTTCGGAAA
The DNA here is from genome assembly GCA_034699705.1 of Hymenaphorura dentifera. NCBI lineage: Eukaryota > Metazoa > Arthropoda > Collembola > Poduromorpha > Onychiuridae > Hymenaphorura > Hymenaphorura dentifera. The sequence goes on from JAQGCM010001020.1 coordinate 692, forward strand.
TTCAGGGCTCATGCCGATTGTTCCAATCGCCCATTCCGAATTCGACAACCTGGAGTATTTGTTCAACATTGTCCGGATGAGAATACTAGGGTACTTTAGCACTAACTATGCATACTTGGATTCGCTAGATGATAGAGCGTTTGTGTTTAATTAAATCTGGAAAACTGTTGGAATTTTTTAGGACGTTCTGAATTCAACGTCTTTTACTGTCATTGAACTGGAGAACCGAAATTCGGTTCGAGTTCCAAGGAGAATTGCCACCGGTTCAACCATTGTCTCCAACGTTTTTAGCTCAAATGGGCATGTCCAGTATTCATTTACGCTGTAAGTTGTTACTGTTACCTTCTGAATTGTGTTAATGTTTTAGGAAATCTGTAAGTCTACTTTTATACAACACTGCCACTAAGAATTTTCGAGATAGGCCAACTTATTTAATTTAAAATTTAGTTTCAATCAACAATCAATCAATGGAATGATAAATTTGGTATCTTAATTTAAAAGGTCCACGTTTATTTTGGACAACATTGTTGAATCAAATTTCAAGAAAATCTCTGGCCCTGCTAATCCGAAAGAATACAGCGACTTGCGTTACGTTTTTGAGTCCGACTTTAGCGAAAACGATGACTTCAAAGTGCCCCAGCCTTATTTCTTCCACTACAAGAAGGCTGACACGGACGCTGAGTCTCAATCATTCTTGAGAAACATTGTTAGAAATTGCACTTTTTGCACTACTCAATAATATTTTTGTGTATGAAAGTTTTTTTATAAATTTTATTCTCATTTTCAGTTGCAAGACTACTTGCGTCAATTGGTGGAATCTTTGGACACTGCACAAGTTTTCAACGATATCAATGCCTTCCATAAGTCTAGCCCATTTTCAGTCATTCCAATCGTGAGCTCATTGGATTATGATTCCTTGACATTGTCCTACCAAGAAATCAAGGCCGCCGCAACTACTACAAAGAAAATTCTTGAAAAGTACGCACTTTTGTGTAACAACAAAGCAAACACAAACAATACAAAGCAAAGTAACAATACCAAACAGCATTAAAAAACATTTGGTATTTTGCAGACAACTTTTCTTGGACGCACTTGTCATTTCTGGTTCTGGACCTGCCGCTCTGGTGATTCGGGATGTGGTTAAGGATATTCTGTCCGTTCCAGAGGAAGGAGTAAATATTGCCAGGATCATTGCACCTCTGCCAAACTACATCCGTAATCCAACTGAATCCCTTCTCCAGGAATTTGAAGTTTGTTTTTCTTTGCACTTTGTTTTCCGAATTGTATCTTGGAATTGCACAATTAATTTAATAATTTAATAATCATTCCAGGTCCTGATCCAACCCGGAGTGCCGAAACAAAATGGCCGACTCGTCGAGTTTGCATTTGCATCTTTCATAAATCGAGCATGCACTAAATCATTGTGCACCAAATCAGGGCTCCTGAATAAATACATCAAACACTTCGTCACTAAATTTTCAAGTACAGTTGAATTCGCGAATTCACGATTTCGCACATTACAAAGCAATTAAGAAATTGCCGAGATTCTGTAAACTAAAATTGTCAAATTAAACTCTAGCTGCCACAAGTTTCGAGGAGAAAACCGTTGCAGTTGGTGCCCTCAGGAATATCGGGTTGACCGGAGCTGTGGACAAACTATTGTCGATAGTTATCGATAACAATGAAGATCGAACTGTTCGTCAAGCTGCAATCCCAGGGCTTCGCTCATTTTTCGGCCAAGGTTCGACTATCTACAAGGATTCGGTTCTCCCAATTTTCTTTAACCGATCTGAGCCTTGTGAACTCAGAAACACAGTCGTTTTATTCTATTTAATGAATGACCCTGACCCACGAGTTGTTCATCAATTCGTTCTATACATGTGGACCGAGCCAAGCAACCTGGTTAAGAATTTCCTCTACACAACTTTGCAAGGATTGGCGGAGAGCACCCGGCCATGCTTTGCTCTCAAGTAAGCTTGATGACTGAATCATTTCGGAAATAAATACCATAATGCCAATTAACAACGCACATGAATTTTCCAGGGGATCTTACGCAAAAACAGCTTTAGCGGTTTTTCCTCCTTGGAAAGTTAACCATGTTCATTCTGGAAATTATTTTGGAGACTACTACGATCACGAATACAATTTCGGGCACATGTACCACTTCATTGTTCACAAATCTGGAAAAACTGCTTTCCCCACTTCGTTATACATATCGTTCAATGGACAAGTGGCCGGCTATGGCACCAATTATTTGTCGGTCAGTCTCAGTAGTACTAGTAGTACATGAGTCAAATTTTACTTTTGGGTTATTCTTAGCTATAATTATTTGCGGCGTAATTTTACACCAAAAAGGTATTTGTTCGCTTGGAAGGATTGGGCAAAGCTCTGGCCTCTAGACTCATGGCTATAACAACTGGTCAAATTGATTTCGATGAGCTCAAGACTCTCTTCTCCAAAATCGGAGTCGAGGAAAGGCACGGTGAACCACTTCGGATTGAACTCGGTGTTTTATTTCACAACCGTGTTGTTGCTTATCATGCTGCTGATGCCAAAACGGTGACAACAATTCCAGCAAGTAAGGTCACAAAAAGTTCAATGGTTGAGAACGGTTGGCTTTTGATTAGCATTTAATTGTTACAAATGTTGACGCTGCTGACTTGTTCAACTTTGTAAATAAATATATTCTATGAACTTTAGATTATATGATTTTTGTAGTACTTAAGAAATTAACCGAGCTTCAGACCGGAGCTCGGGACTTTGACAATACGCGAATGCTTCTTGTCGGGGGAATCACGGTGGAGCAGCCATCCGAGTTTGGCACACCGGTCAGCGTGATTGGTGGTGGGACTGGTTTGGCCGGATTTCATTTTCATCGTAGCGGAGCCAAAGCTGGAAATGTACTCTCCAGTGAAACAGAAATTCGACTTCAGTAAGTTTCCGATGAACATTAGTGGTTAATTTGATATTATCCCAAATCTTAAGTGCAAAACTTATTCGATTTAATTGTTCTAATTTTTGGTAATTTTTCGTAGATTCCACGCATTCGGATTACTTTCCGTGAACAATCACCTCCCACCATTTGGCACGATGCACTCTGTCATTGCATATCGAACCATGCGTGCCAGACTCCCAAGAAACATCAAGGTCAATATTGACGTAAAGAATCACGACATTAGTTTTGAGGTCAAAGTTCCATCCGAGGAAGACCCAAGTTTTGGACAAGTTCACTCGACAGCATTTACAGAACTCAGAAGTGACAGCACAAATCCAACTAAAACTGTCCAAGTTCAAGAATTCCTTTCGTACTCTTGTCCTTCCTGTAAATCACCGTCTATCATTTCTAAAGGCGCCGATCACCGCAAAGGCGTACGTTTCAAGTAAAACTGGCGAATATTTGCATTTTCAATTGAATTTTTATTTGTCAATTTTGCTCCATTCCAGCGCAAACTTGGAATCCCTCAGATCCCATATTTGGAAGGCGTCAACAGAGGAATTGAATATTTTGATTGCGAGAAAGTTCATACAAAAATCCATGTCATCAAACAATTGAGGAAATTTTTTGGGCCAGAAAACAAAAATTTTGGGTATTCTTAATTCTTCGAGATCAAGAAATCAAACAGAAGGCTGAATTTGTTCAAATCGGTTTTTTTGCTTTTATCTTTTTTTTAGCAAATTCTTCCCTGCACAGCTATTTTTGGGAGCTGAATATTTGCGAGATTCTTTATTCTTTTCACCGGAAACTCAGACCTGTGGAGTAAAGATTTATTTCTTCCAAGACAAGACCCACCCGTCTGCCTTAGAAAATGTAAACCTCTTAGCTTCAGAGCAAACTAAATATGGGGTGACAAATTATTCAATTCATTTAATTTTGCAGGTTGTCAGCCGTTTCACTGCAAAATTCACAAATGACCCTGAGAAGAAATTCGGAAGCGAAATTAGTGTCAAGTCTAAGTTTAACTTCCAATACACTGGGGCAGAACCATTCCAAAGAACAATCGATGTTAACGCTGTCAACCAATTCTACGCTTTTGAAAAGAATGAATTCAAACTGAGAGTTGTGGCTGAAGATGAGAAAGCCAATCGCTCCGGAGTTGCTTGCCTCGATTTCTCTCAATTCACACGTAAACCCCAAGATATATTTGGTTTCGAAGGAGTCAACGAAGGCACGTTAGAAAGACACATTAAGGTGACTTGGGGCCCAAAGGAAGTCGTTGTTGGCGAATGCCCTGTCAATGCAGCTGAAATTAAATGGACTCGCAAATCCCGTCGATCTGCAGAACAAATTTCTGAAGTATCAACCGATTTCTGGCCCTACAAACAATGTCGGGCTCAGCGAAACTCTGGACAATTCCCTGGCTCATTAACTCCGCCGACGAGGGAATGTCTTCAAGCAGCATTTGAGCAGACAAGTCTCAGAGAGTCGAACATTACTATCGAATACAAGGTGAAGTAACTGATCCAATTAAACAACTTGTTGCCTCGATGTACTCAAAAGATCTAATCGTACAAAATACTGTTCTTACTACTTTCTCATAATTTAGGTCGACCCCGAAGCTCGAAAGAGATGGCGTCAACCTGGAATACTTTTCGCTTCGTTGTTATCGCCGTATTGGGTTGATCTCGACCCCAAGAGTGACCGATCCAATGTTCACCATCATCACGTTCAGACCAAGAAAGACGGAAAGTTCATTGAGGGTCGAGTCGAGATTGACGTAAGTGCTCGAAGAGAATCGCCAACCCTTGACGTTCACTTCCACGGGTCACAGGGACAAGAAGAACATTTTCACAACGTGGATTTGGACATTTTCCCAGAACTTGTCAAAATTAGACCAGTTTACTCAAGATTCCATCCGCTGTGGAAAAATGTGATTGAGAGTGGAATTTACAGTGAGCTAATCTTAATAATTTTTATGTTAATATTCCTGTGCCCAAATTATAACATTTACATTTGGCTTTGGTAGGCTATTGTGCGGTGACTCCTGCGGCTGTCCTTACATACGACAATTTCACTTACAGCACCGAGTTACCACAATGTCCGACACTCATCAGTGGAGACTGTGGTCCAAAACCAAGGTTTGCGGTTCTCGGCAGAAAGATTGGAGCCGATCGTGTGGTAAATTTTTATTAGGAAATTGCAATTAAAGTCTAAGCTGTTCTGTTTTGACTATCCGTGAACAATTATTCCAGGCAATCACAGCACATATTGGCGATCATGTTATCGGACTCAAGGACTTGAACCAAGTCACTGTTGACGACAAGGTGATTCCACTCGGTGCCCAAGTCTACAATTCAGACGAGGACGTCAAACTTTTCAGGCAAGCAAGGCTTCCTGTATTGTCTTTTTGTCTTTGACGAAATATGAAAATTCACAGCCTATAAATCTGATTTCTTTTTACATACAGGATTGTGAAACTGAACGATCTGAATGTTGTCATAATCGCAGAAGATATCAGCCTCTTTATTCAATACACTGGCAACTACGTGACCGTAATTTCTGGTTCTCGCTATCGCGGTGTTGCTTGTGGCCTTTGCGGAGAGTTCAAAGGATACGCTATCGATGAATTCGTTGGACCTCAACAGTCCTGCCCCAACCGATTTGTCGGGCCGAAAGATTTCACTAAGGCTTATGTTGTTCGCGAAGGAGCCTGTGCTGGCGTTGGAGCCCCATGTCCTCCTGCCTAAATAATTTGATTTCCATTTATCAGCTATGAGACTGAATTTGGTGAAACTTAGACTGAATGTAGGAATTAGGCTTTTGAGAATTTGTAATTTGGATTGAATTTTCAACTTGCACTGACTTTTTAAATTAATAAAATTTTATTCATTTGCACAAGACTTCTGTAGTTGTACGCATTTCATTTGTATGATTGTGTTGGTTCCACTGCTTTCTATACAGTCATTTGTGCACTTCAATTTAGGGATACTTTGTAAACTCTAAATTAAATTTAGCCACACGAAATTCTGAGCTTAGCAAATTACTACAAACCGTCAGTTCGTCATCTCATCAAAAAGATACTAGATCAAATATTTAAATATAATTTTTTAGCAAGGTTTGGCTTTGACTTAGCAATTCAACACGACAGCAAGAATTTCATCCATTCTCAGGATGGACGACCATTTCTTAGATTAGATGTCTGTTGAGTTCATAATTAGATTGGAACGAAAATCTATTCATAAGGTGACATGTTCCGAATACACATTTACAACTTCTGCAGACTTAGCAAAATCGCTCACCTTCATGTACTTTGTGATGACTCGTCCTAAAACCGTCATAAATGATGCACGCAATTCATTTGAGTTGAGGTAGGATTCTCCTTCAGCGCACTCAGCAATAATGTAAAGCAGCATTTCAAATACAGTTTCTGTTTGCTATTAAAGAATGTCCACTGCTAAAGTTTGCTGAGCTGAAGATGCAATTAATCGTCTCAGGCAACAGCACCTGCTTCATGTTCAAGTCACTCATTTTGGTGGGGTAGGGACGATTTCAAGCTCAATTACACATTTTGAGTTCAGTTGTTGTTAACAAACACACATCAAACTTCTATTGTTGTAATGAGTTCCTTGCCTTTCTTAACACATGCCATTAGTATAATTAACGAACTAGCCCATTAAGTTGACAAACAAAGTGAAAGCCTTCAACTTGCTCAAACGTCAAAATATTGTCTGGCAAATTGGCAATGGAGAAATTGGGATGCAGAAAAACGCGTTTGAAGAGCTCCGAGTACTCTAACAATAGAACTTTAAAATTCAGTTGTGTCTGTCCCCAGCCCGATACTGCACTTGTGTTTTGGTTGAGAGCAATTTAGAAAATTGACATTAAAATGTTTTCGATTTTATTTTGCAAAACTGAGGCGAAATGTTTCGAAGTTATTCTATGATTCGAGTTCCAAAACTAATTCTACTATTAGGGTTCACCCTACTTTTGTATCAGAGCAAATATTGTGAGAGTGCCGAAAATAAGTCAAATTCAAATTCTCATCTGACTAAAGTCAACTCAATCCACAAACAATTGTTAAGTTATTTCCAAAATTGGACAAGTTCTATTTCAGAAAAGAGGGAAATTTCATTTGAAGATTTCTTCATTGGTCCTCTTCAAAATTCTACAAACAGCACGAGGCAAAAACAGCCCAACATGCTTTACCAGAAAGTGAATATTACAGAAGAAACGACCACAACAACGGCAAAACCTGATCTCTTAGCAGACATTCTCGAGTCACCTGAAAAATATAAAGTACGAGCTGTTTTCGAAATTGTTGTTACAATAATTAATTGGCTGATGGGCCTTTCTCCAGTTCCACTTTTCTCTGGAGCCGAAGCACAAGTAAATATTAAAGTTGACGGATAGCTTCTGATGAAACAAAATTGTATTGAATGACCAAGTGACTGGAACAAGGTATTGAAACTCAACTCAACACATAAGTGTGATTGCTGGAAGTCTGAAAGCTTTAAGGGTTCAAGTGATATTATTGTGGTTTGACGCATCCATTACACTTTCTAATCCGATTCCGACCAAACAAAATGAAGCTATGAAATAATGAAGGAATATTGGATTTTGATTTTGTGATCATCCTCGTCGAAAAAACAAGAATATAATTAATTCTTAACTGCTTAAATTTGCAAAAAAAAATTAAGGATTGTAGTTTACATCTCTGTAGTTTATACTATTTTCTACACTGGAAAACTGTATTAAAATTTGATATACTAAATCCATACATTTTTATTGCACCAATCAGTTAAAGCCAAAATTACAATCAAAACAATTGCTAATGCTTTGATCATGTAGTGAATCTTGAATATTAAATAATATTAAACATGGTTTGATAGGGACAGGTTAACGAGGTTGACATCAGAAACCGAAAGTGACTACAAAGTTACCTAGTAGAATCGCAATAATGTTCATAACCATAAGATTAAGTCAAATTTTCACCGTTTCGTTCCCTGAACCAATTGCAATAATCGTAATGAAATCCCACCTGCGCTCCTTGGACTCTGGCTTTCTGGCTAAGAACCAAAAGCTGTGTTGAAAATGTGTGAAATGTTACGCTAAGTTTTGCATTGCTTAAACGGGCCTTCCTTTGAATGTTGATGTCATTCCTTGGCAATGGAATAATTATTAACTGCACTCAATCACTCGTGTTGTAATTAAATTTCTCTACGGATAGACTATTCAATCGGTATTTTACGTGTTACAATATAGCACCAACATCCACAAATTTCCTTGTACGATTAGTACTATTAGTTCGGTTAGGAGCTAATTAGCCGGCTTTTGACAGGAAAGGAAGGTAAAAACTGCTTCCACCTACCACCTTAATGTTGCACATTCATAATCAGAATCAGAGCTAGGCAAAAAGTGCAAAGTGGATTTAATTCAGTCACTGAACCTGAAATTTTGTATTCATTTTCTTTGTATGCCGGTTTAAGATTGCTGGAAATGACTTTGACTTTTAGTTGCTGCTCCCCTTAATAGTTGATCAGAGGAACACAGTCAACATTTATTAAGAGCCTAGTGCAATTTTGAACTTGTTTTGGACGCTTTCAAAATTCGAAATAAATCAAGGGAGTGAGTAATTCAATTTTATTTTTAACACTGCTGCTAAACCTTCTCAGCTGCTCAACTGAATTGATTTTTAGCTTTGAGTGCTCGTTTTCTCAAATACAGTTGCCGACGCCTGACTTCAAAAATATCATCGTCGACAGCTGAGAGAAATGAGTCATAATTCGCTTTCTGTTGGACTGCTAGTAGCATTTCTATTAAAAAATGCTGCCGGTGATAGTGACACTTTCCAAACATCAAAAGGGGAAATATTCTCAAGTAGTTTCACAGAGAGAAGACCGATTTTAAATTCATTTCAACGCAAAGACAAGTGGAAAACAATTTGGACAGAAATGTCGCAGGGAACAATGAACCGGCCACTTCTGGAAGCGTCAATGCTCTCATTTGGAAGAAGCAGCAATAACAATCATAATTTTAGCCGAGAAAACTACGAATCCAGCGCTAGAGCGAATCACGAAAGGAGTTTTGTTATGCAGCTAATTGAACAACAGATTTATAATTACGGGAAATCAATATTTACTGGTCCAGCTATGGCAAATTTGGCAAGAAGGGCTTGGGAGTTTTTGAAGGACATGTTTCTCGCTTCATTTAAAATTCCGACCGAGGGTGAGGTTAGAAAATTCAAAAAAATTTCGTCGAGTGAAGATTCGTCGGAAGCAGGAACTGCGCTGGAGTGGATTTCCAGGCTGATCGCAACGCAGGGATCCAGTTGGGGCGAGTTTTTGCGAGAATATAAAGTTCACATTCTTTATGATTTGATGGCAATATTTATTAACTGGATAATTTTAGTTTATTGGGGCCTTCTTACTCCTTAAGAATTTTTGTAACATTCACTTAGTTGTGCTAGCTTCCCTTTTCCATTGAGCGTTTCACGAAATAGTAATCTAATCCTTTACCACGTTTGACGTGTATTAATTAAGATTGCAGCTTACAGCTGTCACACTAATTCGATTTGATGCTGAATTACAAAATCCCATAACCGCACCACAGAAATCAAGAATTCAGTCCATCCAAATAATTTATATGAGAGCCAATTTTCTGATTTTGAGAGTGTTTAAGTGTGCCGTGAGTCACTATAACTAGCTCACAGACAGACAACAATTTATTGCAGAAATAACTGCATGCGGTTGCTGTTGAACTTGTGTCTATTGTGCTGACAAATGTTATAGAATATAATGAACAAATGTATTTATTAAAAAAATTATATTATGTTGTGTCACTGTAAAAATAATATTGTGTTCAATAGCATTTTTCAGGCTCCCACAAAACAATCGTGTTGCTATTTTTGACTTTCTACTAGCAACACAACGATTTTTTGTATGTATCGTTATCAGTGTTGTCACCTTTTGGAAAGGTCTCTTAAACTTTTATACATTGAGGTTTTATACCTTCAAGTTTAGATAAAATAGTGCCTTTCAATGCAGGATACTATTTGTAACAATTATATACATTGTCTTTACACTACAAATCTTTTCCAATCATCAAATGGTCTTCCGGATGAAACAATTTCCAAATAAAACAATAATTTATACATTCATAAAGTCTAACGAATCAATAGAAGCGGACAAAATTCTTTGCGTATTTTTTGAGTCAGTTATTGACTCAACGTCTTTGGTTGACACACGATTAGGAGTAGGACAGGATGAAGATTGAAGATATTTACCATTTCCCATCACTGCACTGTGCTGGAATTACAAATGCTCGTGTTTTAGTCAAAGTGTACTGGTGTCGGCTGCGGCTGTGGAATGTAATTCATGTCCAAATTCCTAAGTTTTGATTCTGGTACTCACTACTCATTCACTCAGAAATTTCAATATGGATCGGACACTGTACCTTATTTCACATGCGATTTTTTTTTAGCAATGACAGAAGGTCAAGTAGGATAGAATTCAAATTCGGAAAATTCGTAGATGGCAAAAATGGTTGATTGGCAAGGACAGAGATTCATGGACAGGAAACTTACTTGAAACCAATGTTTAGTTAGTATCATCAAGACATACAATGTCATTTTTTCATGACCTAACACTGGTTGCATTCTTGCTAATTTCATGATACATCTGTTCTTGCACTTGACATTGACACAAAAGTACGTCACGCCAGCCAAATATCTTAAGTCAGAGACGGAACAAAAGAACTATAAATTATGTTCTCCAGTCCCGTCGTACTACGTATGAGTACTACGTATGAGTGTAAAATTCTTGGACGTCTTTAATTATCGTAGCGTTGTAAGAATGTACAGCATTTCGCACGGATGTGTAAATTCTTATGCCTACTTAAAGTTTGCACATCCCAGAGTAAGAGATTCGGATGACAGAGTTTGCTTTGTACATCCTGGCTCTGACATGTTATCTTGAAACAACAATAAAAGAAAACTCATGCAGTGATTCAAGTTCCTTTTCATTCATTTCATTGTGAGAACGAGACCTGCTGCATTATTTACAGAAACATACTAGAAACTGTTTTTATTAAGGGACAATAAATATTCATTGAATTCTAATATCTGCGATTTATTCCTAACAACATACTTCAACAATGAAGCTTTGTCAAAATGAGCTTTCCCAACTTTTGCTAATTTTTTTAATTGAGATTGCGATGCTGAGTTCGTCTTTGCCGCAGAGTAAATCCAAAGGACAAGTTGCTTGGCACTCATTTAATACCGAACCAGCAAAACCGGTGGAGAAATCTACAAATGTAGAAAGCAACATTAAAAGTTCAAATGGGGGATCAAGGTTTGTTGAGATTGCAATTAATTCGACGTATTTAACAAATGAGAATTTAAGCATGAGATTCTCTAGTTTTTAGTGATATTTCTATACAAAAATACTTCCTTGCAGCAAAGAGATTTGTATTTTTATTTAATTTCCTATGCACCATGAATTTTCAGATGTCCGAATTCAAACCCAATGATGACCAACAATCGCTATGATGAAACGGCCAGGAAATGTGGAGTAGTTGGGAGGAAAGAACACTGTGCTGACAATATGATATTTTATGCAAGTCCTGACAGTACAACATTGGGTCAATGTGACTGTGACAATAAATTAGGAGAGAGACCTTTAATATATGATCAGAAAACAAAAAAATGCTACTTTACTTACGAGCAGGTAAATTGTCTTTTTAGTTTATTAATGTTATATTCATTATAAACCGACCAAAACTAAAAGCCAACGTAAAACAAAATTCTAACGTTTTTAAAATAAATTCTAACAGAGTTATTGCAAAGTCGGTCAATGGCTAACTTTCAACCAACGTGGAAATCCTGTTTGTTTAAAGAATCCGTGCTTGGCCAAGGGACGAACTGGTTTTGGTACAAAATCGGAAGGAGTCGGTGATTTGGTACCCTTCAGGGGCAATGGTGAATGCGTCAAATTAAATCAAGGGTACAAGCAGTGCAAGCGTGACGAGGTCGTGACTTTTGTGGAAGGACGCGTAACTCCTCAATGTTCGAAGAAGGTAGAAACTGAAATCGGAATTGGCATAAAATCAATTTCTCCAGTGAATACTCTGAATTGTCCTCCAGGAAGTTTTGTGAGTCTTTCAGGAAGATGTCAATCGAATTTCGTTTGGTAAATTCAAATTATGTCAAATTACTATTTTTCCGCTTTGACCCAAGATATTACTACAATAATAATTATTGCTACAGAACGAACTTTTGTTAAACAATTTCAATAAATTCCGAATGAGTTAATATTGGCGCGGGATTGCTGTGTTTGTCATTGCATGGCTTTATTATTTGCGAATCACCGACTCACAGTTCTAGTGAGCGAATACAGTTTGCAATATCAAAAAAAAATTGTAATTGAAATACACGGTTTATTAATTTTGAACAAAACTCAAATTTGCAGTTTCATTTTGAATAAAAATGTTTTTAATCATAATTTAATTTAAGCTTCGATATTGCGTTTGCGTTTGCGAATTCTCAGGCGGTAAGGTTTCCAAATCCGGGTTCACATTTATACTTTGCAAAATGTTTCACCTAAACACAAGAGCGATAAAAAATTTCACATCAATAAAATATTCATACATTCAATTCAGTCTCTTGAAATGATAAAATTCTAAACATTTTCTTACCACTGGTGGTTAGAATCCAGTCCAAGTAGTTTGTAACTTTGGAGTAGACTCCCGGGTATCCTTGCTGAGCACATCCTGCACCGAAACTGGTTATTCCAACAACATAATTGAGACCGTTGGCGGGGTTAGTGTAGTCGATAGAGCCGCCAGAGTCACCCTGTTAAAAAACAGCACAATATTGTCAAAGTGGGCTATTTTTAATAAGTTTAGAATAATTTTTAAATGTGACCCGTCCAGTGACCTACTTGACAAGTATCCTTTCCTGGGAGATAAGTACACAACATATTGTTGGTAACTTGAGAGCCATAATATTTCTGGCATTCGGTTGTTGTGAGCATTGGGAGAGTAACCTGTTGAAGAGTTGGTGATGGGGAGTCGTTATTCTGTTGACTGACCGCAACTGGATTCGTAGTCCCCCACCCGGCAGCAGTAACATTTTTCCCTTGGAAGGTTTCAGCAGTCAAAGAAAATGGTAAACATTCAGCTTGAACCTGCAAATTTGAATTTAATTTTGATTATGCGAGTGAGTATTGAAGCTTCAGCGAACAAAGTAGCTTCTCTGGCTTACATTCCTTCCAAAAGTGATGGGCGTTGACAAATGAACCAAAGTGATGTCGTTGTTCAGAGTCTTACGGTCGAATTGTGGGTGTTGGACATATCTGTCAGACACAATCATTGTGGCCCCGGAATTCGGTGAGGTTACGGGGTTGCCGGTCGAATTGTAGTAAACGTTGATTTTGTAGCCAGTTTGGAAGTTCATGGTGCAATGAGCCGCGGTCAAAATCCAGTTGGCACTAATAATGGTCCCACCACAAATACCGCCAGACCCTGTCGCAGGATTGTAGACAAAGACGAGGACTCTCCATGGGTACTGGCCAGCAGAGGCAGAGCTTCCACCTACGATTCTGGTCGTCTGAAAAATGCAATTCAATTAGCCCATCTCATTCTTAAACTGACAAAAATAATTCTAGCAAATTGATGCAAAATTTTATTTGTACCGGAAATCGATTTCCACAAGTACAAGGAGCGTTAGAAGCTGGAGTCGGGACTGCGGCCGGCGCTGCAGTTGTGGCTGGTGCTTGGGTAGCATCATTACTCGAAAATCTGCAAGTGTATCGTCTGGCGCTGGACGAAGCACCACCAGATTGAAGGCCAACATTGAGTTGGTTTCCGGAAGAAGTTTGGGTAAAAGTTCCACTGCCGCAAAAACCAACAGCGTCGCTAAACGTTGAAGACCCAGACATGGACATGTACATCTGATCAGTTGCACAAGGGACGTTGAAATCCGTGCAGGTGACACTTATGGTCGTTCCAGCTGGGGAGCTAATGAAATAACTGCAATCCAAATTTGCTGGATAATTATTTGCATAATTAAGCGATTGCAAGTTAGCAGTTTGGGAAGCGGCGGTGAAGGCAAAGTTGACATTTTGGCAACTTGAGGATGATTGTTTTGGGGTCAAATATGGTGGGAGCTTTGGCCCGCGCGGTGTTAGAATTACTTGGCCAGCACAAAACCCAGCAAAGCCGACGATGATAAAGGCGATCTTCAACATAATTTTAGCTGAAGACTGAACCTTGACTTAAATCCACAAAGTTGGATTTGATTGCTTTTATAGGTAGGAAGCCTTTGCTGGCATTTTTAAGTAGAAATCCTTTGTTCAGAGTTACACGTCGTGCCATTTTCAGGGTGTGTTCAGCGTATGCTCTTGATGACGAAAGAGAACACATATGAATTGAAAACCAACCGCAAAACATACCTGTTTCACTAAATAATTTAAGTTGAAGGTCATAAAATTGTCATTGCTCAACCGAAGAGTCTCATTTCAATTTCAGTATCACACAATTCGCGAAATCGATCATTTGCACTTCTGAAGAATTTAAATTCTTGGACAAATAAAGAATCAAATTAAAATATCCATGTTCTACACACGTACATTTTTGTATTTTTAAAAAGAAGTAAGTGTATTACGCATTTGTCAAAACCCTAATCCAAAATTCTCCTGGAATTCACAATATGCGCGTCTAACTTTTTCAAATAAGAGTAACAAAGCAGCTAATAACAAAAGCGAATCTAGTTTATTCCTGGTGGCAAATACTTGTTTGCACAATCAAAGTTCCAATTCGTAGACAATTCTGGCATATTGTATTTAAATTATGTTTGCACAACTGCCGAATCTGCAATTTCATTATTTATTTCATTATTTCATTATTATTTTCATTGTCAATAATTTCTAGAAGGTGGCTTTGGTTAACTCAATTTTAAAACTCACGTCACAAACAAGTTCCATTAACATGAATTTGTACAATACCGCTGCTTGCAAGTGACGATACTTTTTAGTACAACTGAGAACAAGCTTCGACATATTGCAGGTGGAATTTGGTACTTCAAAATGTGAATTGACTAAATATTGAATTCTTTTATATTTGAGGAAACAAAGGAAAATTTTGTGTTGCTCTTCTACTGGAATAGAATTACAATAATAGGAGCACCATATTGAAACGATTGACGCACTACTGTTAAGTTCATTGACTTCAGGCCCATCGGAATGAGATTGGCAAACGCGTCAATTACTAATTCAATATGGAATATTAAATTAAGAATTAATTGAGGTTTACATCAAATGACAAAATGTCAACAATACCCTTAACAAAAGGTTACTGACGAACACATCGCGTCACTTTTTTAAATAACATGTTCTTATTATTTACTGATGAACAACTCCAAGTACAAGAATAAGCTAGGTTTTATTCCAAAATAAATCTCACAAAGCAAATTGCAATAATTTCCAATCCCACTAGTAATTATAATCGTTCTTCTTTGCTGAAATTGATTTGTATGCCGAAGTCAGTGCCGATTGCAAACCCTTTCGTATTGACTCGCTGCTTGAAATTCGGACCGAATTCCCCTCCTTTATTATCGGTGTCCAAGGGGTCTCCTCAGCTGTTGAAGAACTCGCGAAATTATTTGCACTCACAGGAGGTTGAGTTTGGAATTGGTTGGCTGTACGCCGAGTTTCACTGAATTCGAAACTTTCGTCGTGATCGTTCTTTGGTTGCCAATAATGCGATCGGGCCGATGTATCCGAATTTTTGTAGCGAAGAAAGTATACATCCGGTTTTGATTCTTCCCGTTTCGGAAGAGTTATCTGAATGGGTTGAACGAAATTAGAAGTGGACGTTTGCTTCTTTTTAATTACGTAATATACGTCTTGTTCTGAAGGCGCCTGTGCTGGCGGTTGCAACAATGGAACCACGGTTGCGATTGGCTGAGATTGTTGTTGAGGATTGACAAAAACGAATTTGTAATGGTTTGGATTTGCCTGAGCTGTACCTGTGAGGTATATCGTTTTAGTGGCTGTCGTGGCAGGTTGCTGAATTGTTGCCTGCTGTGGCAAGGTGGTTAAAATTACTGGAGGAGAAAAAACTTGATGGAAAGTAGCTGCTGGGGCTGGCCCAGTTGTTGTTGGAAATATCGATTGTTGCGGCTGTGCCTGAGTAGAGAAAAATTGCTGAGTCGAAACTTGTCCGCTGGCAAAGGTAGGGAATTGCTGCGAGGCAAATTGAGTTTGGAAAGCTGGCTGTTGTTGCTGCGGGTTTGTAGAAAACTGCCCGTTAGTGAAAATTTGTTGCTGATGATTGTTAGGAAGTTGTGCATTATTGAAAGTTTGCTGTTGATTGTTAGAAAGTTGGGCATTATTGAAAACTTGCTGTTGATTGTTAGGAAGTTGGACATTATTGAAAACTTGCTGTTGATTGTTAGGAAGTTGCGCATTATTGAAAAATTGCTGCTGATTGTTAGGAGCCTGCGTATTTGCGATTATTGGCTGTTGCTGATTGTTAGAGACTGGTACATTGTTTGAAATTGGCTGCAGCTGGTTGTTTAAAAATTGGATTGTCTGCTGCGGCACGGGTGAGGAATAACCTTGTGGTTGCGATTGTTGCTGTTGATTGTTGAATTGCTGCTGATTGTTGAATTGCTGATTCGGCTGTTCAAATTGTTGTCCACCAGAAAATTGTTGATTCAAGTTAAATTGTGGTGTGCCGTATTGTTGCTGAAGATTATTGTTT
Organism: Hymenaphorura dentifera; assembly: GCA_034699705.1. Lineage (NCBI taxonomy): Eukaryota > Metazoa > Arthropoda > Collembola > Poduromorpha > Onychiuridae > Hymenaphorura > Hymenaphorura dentifera. The sequence goes on from JAQGCM010001020.1 coordinate 17,388, forward strand.
GCTAGAGTTTGAGATTTCTCCGGAAATTGAGGGATGGAATTTACGGATTGGGCATTCTGTGACTGAAACGTTTGAGCTGGCCCTGCTGCAGCATTGAAAAATGGGTTGGAATTGCTTTGCGTTAGAGAATTAACTTGCTGAAAATTTTGATTATTATTGTTTGCCTGCCCTTGTGATGAGGAAAACCCAGTCGATGGTTGGACAGAGTTTTGATTTTGCTGTTGAGCGTCGAAAGAATTGCCGAATGACTGCGGTGGAGTCACAAACTTGGTTCCTTGCGGACTATTCGGAGGCTGGAGCGACAATTGCGGTAACGATATAGTCGATCCTTGCGGATTTGCATTTCCTGCAGTTGCCGTATTTGTCGAAAATTGTGAGTTCGTATTTTGTTGGTTATGTAGATCGTAGGAGGCCAAAGGATACCCACCAGTAGGTTGCTGGTGTTGAGGTAATGTTTGGGTTCCATGAGTTGAAGAGGAATACCCTCCAGAGACTCCAGATTGTCCAGCATTTCCCCAGGAGGATGCAGAACCCCCAGAGACTCCGGGCTGGGAATTTCCCCAGGGTGCATAGCCTCCATTGTTGTGGTCATTTGCTGAGTACATTCCGTTTGTTGGCGGATTGTAGTGGCCTAATGGTTGACCCCAAGGCCCACCATTGGAATTAGACGGTCTTCCATACGACGATGATGGATAACCACCTTGTGGTCTCCTATTAGAACGCCATTTTCCGTAGGAAGAATATCGTCCTTTTTTCTTTCTTTTTTTATGTTTCGGTTTCGGCGGCGG
>JAQGCM010001021.1:0-18152 GCA_034699705.1 Hymenaphorura dentifera
GCCACATTCTGTTTTCGCTCATTGCATTCGTTGGTGTGGCATGAAAAAGTCGACTTGAATTTTGAACTCCGCAAAGCTTCACCAAAATCCAGTCAGTGAATCTGCAGAACTTGCAAAAAATTGCATTTCGGATCGCAAAAATATCAGAGATCAGAGGTGAGAAATTTTTCGGTTTCATTTTCATTGACAGTTGTCACTTTGGGTGGTCGTCGTCTTCGGTGACAATTGCTGTTACGGTAAAAGTCAAGGTAAGTCCGACTCCGACGAGTCTGTCATCGGTCTACGGTTTATAATTTCGTCATCAGTCAATGCTGCCAATGCATGCAATGCATACTCTGATTAAAGTGGCGGTTGAATGAAGGTGAACTCGGTCGATGAACCGACTGCGGAGTGGACTACTGTTGAATTTAATTTTTGGTTTTGATTTGTTTTGTATTTGCTGATTGTGAACAGGCAGGGAAGAAGTTGCGAAGTTGCCATTCTACAGTTTGACTATTGAGTCAACTTTTTGGATTTTTGATCGTCAGAGTTGTGCCATCATCGTTGTCATTCTACAGTCAAAATGAGTGAGTACCAACTGGCCCCTGAGTTGCTGTCAAGCATCCAAACGTTCGTGACAGTGCTCAAGACTCATCCAGGCATGCTGGACCACCCCGACTTGGGGTTCTTCAAGGAATATCTTGTGTCATTGGGAGCTAAGGTGAGGGCATGTCAGTAGTTTTGCGTTTATATTGTCCTCTGGCTTTACTATTTTTTTTAACGGTTGAACCGTTTGGTCGTTTTCATTAAATTTAATTGAATGCGAATGCGATTATACCTTGATTGGAACTAATTAGATTCCGTCTCCTTCCAAACCCAAGACGCCGGGAGCTGGGGATTTCACACAAGCTCCGCCGACGGCTCCACCACCAAAGGAGAGTCCACCAGCCTATGAGGATATCGAAATTGAGGAGGAAGAACCCGAAGAGCCATACCCTCAACTTGAGGAAGAAGATGTGATTGGTACAGAAATTCTCTTACAATTTGTTAATATTGTTTGTTTTGTAGTGCATATTTTGTAAACATTGTTGTATTTTCAATCTATTTCTGCTATACAGAGGCTGACCCACCAAATCCTGAGCAAGAGATGGGTAACCCAGACGCCTCAGTCTCCGAGGAGGACATGGACAAATCGAATGAATACAAAGTTGAGGCTGTTGGCTTGTATTCTGAGCAACAATACGATGAGTCGATCAAAAAGTACACTGAAGCCATCAAATTGAATGGCGGCTCTGCATTGTTGTTTGCTAAACGGGGTCAGGCTTACATTCAACTCAAGAAACCAAACGCTTGTATTCGTGACTGTAATCGAGCCCTGCAAATCAATCCTGACTCGGCAGTTGCTTACAAATTTCGTGGACGTGCTCATCGGTAATATAATTTTTTAATATGCTTTGCATTTGCATGATTTTTATTTCTCAAATTATTTTTAATTTATGATTTGATTGCTAAATACAATATTTTCTTAGTCTTTTGGGCCATTGGATTGAATCTGCCAGTGATTTGCGCCAAGCGTGCAAGATTGATTTTGACGAACAGGCTGATGCTTGGTTGAAGGAAGTGACTCCAAATGTAAGTACTGCTAAAATTTTGACTTCTCCAGATAATTTATTTACGCAAGCAAAAGAGCTCCTTCTGAGCATCTCAACAAGAATTTAGTTTTTGTTCTGTTTATTTTATTTCCCGGTTATTCATGCTTTTCCAATCAATTCTCCTATCAGTCCTCCAAAGTTTAAATAATAATTTAATTAATGGGTGCGCGATCATCCAATCCCCGAGCTCCAGCTTGATGGGCAGTGTGTCGTTTCTTTCTGTTCTTGTTCAATGTTCGACTGAGTCGTTCTGGTTCGGTAACTAGAAACGCTCTCATTTTTTTCGAGTCACCTCACTTTTGATATTGTATTTTTATTCTGGTTTAACATTCCTATCGAAATCGAAGGTATCCTTCAAATCCTTCTTAATCTCTACCTAAATATCATTTCTCAACTTATCGAGTGAATTCTCTAAATATTCTCTCACCTTCAGTCACATTCACATTCGTGCATAATTCTCAATTTTCACAAATAACGTAAAGGAAGAACAAATTATCGAAATTAGATCTTAAGTACTTGTTTGCACAGGCATATTTTTAAATTCGGACTAAATTTAGGTTTATGAAAATATCTACTAAATTAACAAGGCTTCCCTAATCCTAAAGTGCACTATTTTTACTAAGTTTGGTTTGACTAAGCTTTGGCTTTGGACCTACTTAAAATTGAGTCGTATTATTATTTTTATTTGCAACAATCAATGCAAATTAACAATCAAGTTCCTTTCTTACTTTCTTCCACGCTAGCTAGGCAAAAATCACAAGTGTTTTCCCCAAAAAGGAATAAGTTCCGAACATATCATCGTACAAGTACATTTAATATACGTACTATGTTTAGATTCCTAAACATTTTTTCGTAATTTTTCTATCAAAACTCAGACACCCTATCTAATGGGAAGTAACATTACGTACGTAATAATTTATTTACCTAAGGCACCCATTTTTTGTATACTTTTGGGGTTTAACGTCTTTATTTTGATTAGTTGTTGAGTGGATAGAAAAGTTGAAAGTAAAATAGTTGCTGGCAAGGATTTAGGTTGAGCTGAGCTGTTTTATTGCGATTGCGATCGTAAGTGCTTCTATTTACAATGTCAATGTCACCCTTTCTACCCACACCAATATTTTTTTTGGTTGATTTTGTTGCCTCAGACAGATGAATACAATTAATCTCCAGGTTTGAGCCAACAGATCGTTCGTCTGGTGAATTGGTTCACATTTTTCACTAGCGGTTTGCTGATTCTTATTTCTGTTGGTGGACTGAGCAGCTAGTTTATCAGTGCATCGTCTCGTCGTCGTCGTCGTCTACTCTTCTTTTTTCCACCGATTTTTCGGGGCTGGTGGAGCTGCTGGTGGCGCAGCGGCGGGTTGAGGTTCGTCTTCCTCTACTTCCTTCTTCCATCTATTTTTTGGTGGAACTGGGGCTGGTGGTGCTGGTGGTTCGGGTTCATCGTCCACGTCAGTCCTCCACCTATTCTTGGGTTTTGGTGGAGGTGGAGGTGCGGGTGGTTCTGGCTCATCTTCGACGTCAGTTCGCCACCTATTTTTTGGTTTTGCTGATGGAGGTGGCGGTGGTGGCACTTCCGGTTTGGCCGGATCCTCGTCTTCTACGTCTTTCTTCCACCGATTCTTTGGTGGACCTGGAGTGGCCGGTGCTGGCTCTGGCTCTGGCACTTTGGCTTTAGCTGGTGGAGCTGCCGCTGCTGCCTTTTCTTTTTTCCACTCTGGTTCCTCTGCTTCCTCGATGTCTTTCTTCCACTTATTGACTGGTTTTGTAGGAGTAGGTGGTGGTGGGGCTGGGGGTTCTATGATTTCGACTTTTCGTTTACCTTTGCCAGCTGGTGATGGAGAAGAACCAGGTTTTGCAGATAAGATTGACTCGCGCTGTCTTCTGAATCGCCCTAGGAGCTCGGGAAGATCGTAAGCTATCGCAATGTCCAATTTATTGATTGGGCAACCGCGGAAGTATGTGCAGGTTGATTGAAGGGTTGGGAATTCCCAGAGGGGATTGAGCCGGAAGAAGTCCCTATAGGAGTCGGGGTCAGGGAGATCGTAGCGAGAGATATTCGTGAGAGTCGAGAGGCCTTCGTAGATGTGATAGTTCTAAGGGTACAAAAACAGGTGTTAGCATTGTTCTGATGACAAGGCGATGGTAGGAAAATTTTACAGAGAGATATTTGTCCAAACTTACCTGAGGATGATCGATGATATCATCTGAGATTTTCTTTTTGTTTGAGAAAAATGAGCGATGATTGTTGTAAGTGTTGAGGTAGCAATCACACATTTTTGCGTGATTCCTGACTCGTACTGCAAAGCGTCTGGCAGCCGCAATCCTCGTCTCAACTCGTTTCTCAGTTGCATCACGAATGTCTTTCAGAAAATGATTTTCGTGTGAGGTTAAAAGAGAAACTGGAGAATCGGACTGTAGAGGTCGATCCCAAAGACTAGCTGCATATCTGCAATTTGCGATTTTGCGACAGTAAAATTTACTATTCCAAATTCTAATTTGGAAACTTTTTGCTGGCGACTCACAAAATTGGCGGCTCTGAGCTTGACATCAGAGGGCTAATATTCCAAATAAGAGTGGCTTGAACTCGGAGAAGTTCATCTGGTTTCACTGTGTCAGCCTTGTTCAAAATGATTCGCACTTGGTTTTCGCGTCCCTAAAATAAGTTTGGTAGACAGATTTGAATTTTTTCCATCTATTTTACAAGGAAGACGTTGACAGACTTGAGTTTTTGATCTAACCTTGAGTTGATCCAGAATAGCTTCAGTCTCTGGCCCAATGTCCAATTTGGCTGGGTCATAGACGAGGAAGAGTAAATCTGCTCGGTCTATGAACCATTGGCAAGCATCGTTGAAAGGAAATGAGCGCTCAACTTGTTTTCTGATTTCCAAAATGCCAGGGATTTCGACTAAATTAACCTTGAATGGAAATTCAATATGTTTGTTTATCTCTCAGTTTTGCAAAGACAAACGGAAATACTCAAAGGTAGATGTTGCATTGTTGTTGGCCAGTTGATTTTGACAAAGATTGTCCGCCTAACAGGCTACTGGAGAAGTCATTAAAACAGCTTCACACAGTAACGAATCAGGTGGACAGTCCCCATTCCACTCAAATGTCGGCGATTTCCAGGTTTGTGTTGAGGGACTTGAAATTCTATACGATTTTAGAGAGGAAGAGTTTGCAAATGTACTGACCTTCTCCAGCAGCCTGGTAGGCAATTTCCGACCGCGGAGTCTGTCCAAGAAATTTTGCCCGAATTTCTGAAGCCCTGAGAATGTCCAGTCAGCAGCCAACTGTGTTCCATCCAATACTTCATCTTCCTCACCCCAAATCATAATGTTGAATTGTGCTGGGGAAGGGTCTGCACCTGTGCGGATTTCAGAATTCATAAAGTGTTTTAGGGCAATTTCGAAACAATTATATTAATTTTTGAGTCAAAATTTACCTGTACGCAGCGCGTTCTCTTGGTCTTGAATTCCAAGAAGCCAATTGATGATCGTCGATTTCCCCCCAGACCAAGGGCCCATGAAAACGACCAAGGGTTTGGAAAATATTTCAGGATCTGCGATATTTTTTTGAAAATTAGTATCGAAAATATTTTGGGGGACAGTGTTGTCATCGCTTACCTCCGAAATGTCGATTACTCAAGTCCCTGTACTTGTAGAGAACCTCAAGTGGTTTGATCGCACTTTCGTATGTGGCTTTGAGGTCCTTCAGAGTTGTTTGTGTTGCTTTCTGAAGCATCGAAAACGTTTCGACCGTTTCATCAGAGTCGTCCAATCCTAAAATCCGAGTGAGGTGGTCTCGTGATCTGGGCACATAAGAATCTTCATCACTGTCGTCGTCATCTTCGTCGCTGTCGCTCTCATCACTATCGCTGTCACTATCGTCATCGTCGTCGTCATCATCCTTAGCACCTTTTGTGGCCTTTTTCTTATCTTTTTCACTCTTGCCTTTCGTTTTCTTGTCCTCTACTTCGTCACTTTCTTCAGACGAGTCAGAGTCAGACTGTGATGAGTCAGAGTCGGATTCGGACTTTGATTTGGATTTGGATTTTTTGGATGGTTTGGCCTCAGCGGCAGGCTTGGACTTGCTTTTTACAGCTGCGCCTGTTTCTGACTCTGAAAGAGAATTTTTCGTCAGTATTTTGAAAGTAATTTTGAATTAGGTTGAATTACTTTTAGTGGCTGTTTGGCTTTTTTCAACTTCTTTTTCGTCGCTTTCTTCTGAAGAGTCGGGCTCGTCAGTTTCGTCGGCCACAGGACTAGGAACGGGTCCGTCTCGTTTACCTTTCTTGTCCTTATTTTCTTTAGCAGGTGGTGGAGATCCGTCCTCGTCAGAGTCGTCGTCGTCATCTTTGCTAGCTAAAGAATTTTCAAATTGGTCCTGAGATTTGTTTGAGGTTGCATTTCGATAGAGAAACATCAAATGTCGGGTTTGAAAATTGAAAGTGCGCATACCTTACCTTCTGCTTTGGCGTTTGTGGCTTCTCCGCTTTCTTCACTGGAACTTGAGTCGTCCTTTGAATCGCTGTCACTGTCGTCGGCGGCTGCTACCGGTGCTGCTTTGGCTGCGGCTGGAACTGGAGCCGGTTTGGATACTGGAGCCGGTGCTGCTTTGGCTGGTTCTGGGGCTTTCTTTTCAGGCACTTTCACTTCTTCTTTAGAATCATCGTCGTCGATTACTTCTCCTCCCTCCTTAGAATCGTCGTCGTCATCGTCATCTAATTTTTAATTGTCCAAAAGCTTAGTCTTTCGCTATAACTAACGCAGTGACATTTGTCGAAGTTCAAACTCTTGTCCCTATGATTCTAATATAAATGGCCAGAATTCGGACTTAACTGACCCTTTTTTGAATCGGGTTGTTTAGCGGCTGGTTTTGCTCCAGGTTTTTCCTTGGATTCATCACTGTCTTCCTCGGTTGTCCCCTCACTCGTGTTATTCGGGTCGTCATCGTCATCTAAATTTTTGGAGAAGATTGTCAAATATTTTTAGTCTTTATAGATTTTAGTCTTTTAGATTTCTGCGCAGATATGTAGTGATTTAATCGAAGTCGAAACTCAAGCGCCCAGTAATTCTGATAAATATGGTGGACTTAACTGACCCTTTTTCGAATCGGGTTGTTTAGCGACCGGTTTCGCTCCAGGTTTTTCCTTAGATTCGTCACTATCTTCCTCTGTTGTTCCCTCACTCGTGTTATTCGGGTCGTCATCGTCATCTAATATTTTAGAGAAGATTTTCAAAATCTTTTTAGTCTTTCGATATCGCTATCTCCAAGTCTCCGGTAATTTAATAAATGTGGTAGTAGGGATGTGATGGATATTTGGATTACACTGACCCTTTTTCGAATCTGCTTGTTTAGCAGCTGGTTTTACTCCAGGTTTTGCTCCAGGTTTTTCCTTAGATTCATCACTATCTTCCTCCGTTGTTCCCTCACTCGTATTATCGTCATTTGCGTCGTCGTCATCATCACCTTTCCCGTCTGGAGGTTTGTCGCTTTTGTTTGGAGCTGAAGGTGGGGCGGTGCTAGGTTCTTCTGGAATATCACCTTTCAAAGCAGCATCCACATGATGCTTGCATTGGGAATATGATGGTTGAGCTTGAGTTTCTTCAGTTGGACTTCCTTCACCTGTATAGTTTTTATTCCAAAAAAAATCGAAATTGAATTGCAATTGGAGACGACGTACAGTCGAAATTGGCAATCCGGAGCTTTCTTTTAAGGAAATTAGGTTAGGTTTGGGCTTTTGTGATTGGTGCAAAATATTTGCAGTCATCCAGGCCATGACAGCCGTGAGTGAATCGTGATTTGTAGGCATATTTTGACATCTGACGCGAATTTAATGGGTAAAGTGAAAAATGATATTGAAATTAGAAAAACGAATTATTTTGTGCTCCCCGGTCTGGGTTTTCTTGGATAACATTCAATTATTTATAATCTGAGCCAAATCTCTTTGTGTGTGACAATTATAGCTTTAAGGTCATGAGACCAAGCCCAAAATAGCCAGCCAAAAATTTTTTCTTTCATTTTTGACTAGTAGATTTCGCATGTGCAAAAGGATCACGACTTGATATGTCGTGTTCGGTGAATGTTTAGTTGGCGAAAAGGCAGAATTTGTTGTTTCGTGGCGGCTCAAGAGTTTCACGCTTTCACGGATTTGGTTTTGTATTAATTTATGGAACCGCAAGAAATTGTGATAATTTCGATTTTGATTTGAAATATTAAAATAGGTGCAGGCTAGGTGAACAAACTCAAAAAGCACGGCTTTTGACTTTCAAATTTTAATTTGTTTGTCTCAAAAAATTGTTGTAAAACTTTAGCATAATTTATGAGAAATTTTCAAGCTCATTATGTGACATTTGGGAGCTTTCACAATAGGGCGTCGTTGGCCATGAGTGACATATTAGAGTCGGTTTTCTTTGATAACGTCTGGCACGTTACAAAATTTGATGAACTGTTCAATAATTTTACTAAAAAGTTGTGCTCAGAATTTAAATCGAAATGACTAATCGTCACGCAACACCTGTCTAATTAATCGGAATCACTGAGTTTTTTCATGTTTTGCCTTTTGCGGCCATTAATTGATATGCATGCGTGATTTGGAATGGGATGGCCACCATGTAAATTCTTGTCAAGAATAAATTAAGACGCTTTTCTCATTCTGAAGTTTGTGGAAACCTGTCTAGATTTTTGGCTGAGTAATTTGAGTGCTGAGTTTGCTGTTTCAATAGTTCTATGGGTATTTTCATTTTCATTATTAAGGAAAGTTTGCGAAAGTTCTCAACTGAGCTGAGGTTCGGTGTAAATTTTCTAAAAATATTAAATCGAAATTATTGAGACGTTGCATTGCATTGTTGTGAATCTCAACAATACATGAACGTGAATTCTTTCGAGTTTTTAGCATTACGTATTTTGCAATGGCCCAGTTGGCCACCGGCCCAACCGGCTTGCAAAAAAATATATGCTTTTTTCCACATATCTCATGACTTGTGTTGTCGTGGAAGGAAAAGAAAACTTCTTTCCTCTTTCTTGCCATTTTCTTTTCCTCTACCGACTAGGCCTGCCTGCCTGCCTTCTCTTGCCAATCTTACTTGTGTGCAAAATTAGGTTAGGATGGTGCAGGTGCCCTTTACACTTTCAAAATGTTCTGCATGCACTACATGAAGATGAAGATGAGTCAAATGTGTTTAGAATTGGAAGGAAGGTCCTGTTTGATGAACTATTTTTGCTCGGTCGGCTATCTATTTTTGGTCTGAACCGAAGAGGAAGTGATTCTATTCTGTGCTGTGCTGCATTCATTGAATTGCATTTCATTTCATTTCATGACTTTTTCTATCACCAACTTCTCTCGTCAGACAGATTTTATGGATATGCACTCCTACGATGGATTTAGGAAAGGAAGAGATTTATGGCAAAAAGAACCTGTTCTATCCTTGCTCTTTGTGCGAATGGAATTTTCGCAATTTCAGAATTCGGTTTGATTTGGGAGCTTTTGCAAATGCAAATATCTTTCTTATTCACCATCCGACTCGGATTTATTGACTGCAGTTGCAGCCTGTATTCAAATATTTTGCAGACTTGCATTGCAATCGATATTGTTGTTCTCGAATTCACGTTTGTTTTTAGTTTAGTCGAAGGATTTATTTTTTTGAGGATGTGGAAATAGGTTTGGATGAATAAGTTGATTGATTGCTTTAGTAGAACAGAGGAACATTTCTAGTATAACCTCAGCCCAGAACCTGAGTAGGTTTGAGTCCGGTTTACGTCTTTGAGTGGGTGGAAGGCCAAGGAAAACTAGAAATTTCTGGCTGAATATTTTTGAATGAATACAATGAATCCGGGTACTGTCTTACCCGGATTCCCGGACTCTGCAATAGGTTTTGCAAGGGAACTTTGGATTACCTGAGACTGTTGTGAAGCAATGATGAATAATGAGTGAGCCGAATAGAATGAGACACCAAACTGTCCTCATAGTGAGATTCTAATCAAAGGAATTTCTTTAGATCTTTGTTTCTCCGAAGAAATAGAAATTTAGAATTTGATTCACTTCACGCACAGCCGCATGAGAGAGAGGAATGACTACCGGTGGAAAACAACAATGACTTCACAGAAAGAGACCCAAACTCCGACTTGACCTAATCTTCTGATTGATTCTGAATAATGAGAGAAATGAGAGATGACCTATTCTAAACAAAAAAACTGATGAAACCCAGCTATGGGTCCAGCCTATCGTTCGTCGATTCTCTTCAAAGGATGGACTTGGACTGAGGAAGAGCTCAGGATCAGGAAGGACGGATTTGAGGATCCAGAAATCTTTTGGAATTGAGATTGAGAATGAGTAGGATGTTGGAAATTTTAGGGTAGAGATAGGAGTCAGATTAGCTTGGGAGCTTGGCTAGCTAGCCAGCAGCAGCAGCTGAACAAAATCCTTCTAGCCATTGAATCTAGAGTTCGAAAGTTCTAGTTTTGTTAGGAATCTGGGGCTTGGCAAATGGGAAACGGGCAGGTTTTGCAGGTTGGCTCCTACAAATAGGAACTTGAGAGATTGACTCCCCATCGTGTCTCGGCACGGCAAACTGGCAAAATTGAAGGAGTTGTAAGACGTGTTGGTTTGTTCGTAGCTCAGGAGGTTCTGTCAAATGGCCAAAGTCAAGCCAAAGCCACACATTTTTAGTTCTTTCATTTTAGAATTCTATCAGAGAAGAAGAAAAAGTCGGAGTCGGAGAGGTTCTCACGCGCTGAATGGGAATTACAGGCAAGCAAGATGATCATATTATAATAGTCAATTCCACTCACACGGCGTGCCGCCTAGGTACGTACGTACGTACGACGAGCACGACAGTACGAGTAGGACATGGAGATTGGGAATTTGTGGATGAGAAGAAAGGGGTGTTAAAATGAGTAGATAAATCCTAAATTAGCTCCTAGTTCAAGGGTTTTGTGGGTTATTTGATGTAATAAAAGCCCGACGGTGCGACGGTGACGGTCGTCCGTGAGAATTTTTTACTTTCGCTGTAATGAGGTTCTTAAGACCTGGCAGCATGCAGTAGAATATGAATTTTTGGGATCAATTTGAGAAATTTTAATATTGGGCTGGGCGCTTGAAGTGTGCTAGTTCAGAAATAAGTCACGACAAGATTCAGGATTTAATTAGATTCCCCGAGATTCGATTTCAATTTGGTTTGAAAATCTAGTTCAACAGTGAGATGAGAGTACTTGTAGGTCATTAGAGCAGTTAGAGCATTCTAATTGCTTTTGCTCTCATTCCACTCTTTTGCTTTGCTATTTGCTTGTCTGTCGTTTGGTTTCGGTCTCAACTGTTTGTTCTGAAGTTGACACCCGAGGAGGACAGGAGCAGAGCTGGGCTGAGCTGAGCTGAGAGCTGAAATGACTTTAACATTTGCTATTTGCTTGTTTTGGCTCTAGTCTTGGAGACTATTAAGACGAGACAAGATAAAAGATAAGAGATCTTTGAACATTGGGCGCGATGTGATCTGAATTTTGATGGGTTGCGATAACGGGTGAATGACAAGACGATTCGAATTTGGGTCAGTCGTTAGAAATTTTTGTCTGGAGATTTGGAAGAGTCGGAGCCGAGGCGAATTCCAGAATTCTAAATGTCAAATGTCTTCATTTCTCTGCCATCTTTCTGAGTCTACTTGGATTCTTGGTCTTCTCTCTTCTTGCTAATTAATAATTTCCAAATTTCTGATACAATGCAATTTATTCATGGATGACTGCTTTCACTCGATTTCTGTTAATTATTAGCTGCAAATAAATGCAACTTGAATAAGATTTGAAACTTTGAGAGAATAAGTTTTACGTGCTAAGTTTTAGAAACTTTGTTGAAAAGTTTTTAGTGCAATTAGCGAGAAATTGGATTGGGTTTGAATGAGGTGCAAGGATGCGTGCAAATTTGTTGCACAATGCAACCCGCAAATATTTGTTAGCTCATCCCATTAGCCGAACTTTCTTGAAGATAGAATACAATAAAAGGTATAGAAGAGTTGAAGCATGAACTTAGAACTTGGTTATTAGGATATAAATGACAATGATACATTGAAGAGTCCTGGGTCGGATCGGATCGGTCCGGGTCTTAGAATATTTGTTTTGTGCAAAGCTTTAGAATTCTAGAAATGTTACGGGATCATGCTCATGCATCTTTAGACTACAATAGAAAATTGGATAGAATTGACTACCCGCTTTTCAAGCTTGTCGAGTAGAGACTTGAGAGTTTGAGAGGAACTTTTTCGTTGTTCTCTGCTCTGGCTCTTGGCCTGGGTTTGGCTTGGTTCGAAGTTCTTAATTGGTTGTCCCAGGTTTTTGTTAAGAGTGAGACTCCAAGCAAAGCCCCGCAATTGAACTTTGCACCACAAGCGGAAACTAATTTTCTGTCACCGAACGTGCCCAACGAGTTGGAGAATCGAAGCGAGTTGACATTTTATAATGAGCTCAGCTCTTGAGTAGAGCTCATGTGAAGTGCTCAGCCACTGAGATCGTGTTTGCTTTCTTTATTGGGGTACAAGGACATTGAAAGTTTCTCAAGAAAAGAATCTTGAGATTGACGATGCAAAATGATGCGATGTGAAATGTACGGAATTTTATTTTGCAATTGCTAATTTTTGTTTTTGAAAAATTGACTTTGCAGGCTCGTAAGTTGGAAGAGTATCAATTGCGAAAGAAGCGTCATGAAGATGAGAAGGAGTTGAAGATGCGTAAGCGACGAGCTGAAAATCGAGCACGTGCTCATCAAGAGGCCAAGAGCCACCCACACCCTCATGCCCAGGATGATGATGAAGGAGAAGGTGTCAATTTGGGCTCAATCCCTGGATTCGAAGAACTTCTCAAAGACCCGGAAGTCATGGCACTTTTCGCTGACCCAGGTAAGAGAGTATTGAGTCGAAAAATTTATGATCGATTAGATTTTTTGATCGGAGATTGATTCGGTTTTTTGTTGTGTTCACTTTCAGAGGTGGCGACGGCCTTCGCTGAAATTAGCCAGAACCCAATGAACATCATGAAGTATCAAAGCAATCCAAAAGTGGCCAAGCTTTTGAAGATTTTGCAGACAAAGATGGGAGCTGGTGGCGGCGGGATGGGAGGATTCCCAACTGGTATGCCGTCGGGTATGCCCGGAAGAGGATTCCCACCCGATTGGGGAGTGCCTCAGGGGGCTGGAGCTGGAATGCCTGGAGGAGGATTCAGCCCGGCTGATGCTCCGAAACCACCGACCGGCGGTGGAATTGGAGATGACCTTGACTGAACACCACAACCACCACTCTCGTCAAACTCTTAAAGAGCTTCCCTCCATCGCCCCACCACTATTCTCAACAAACATCGACAATTTCAACAAAACACAAAACTACTGGTCAAAGCATTTCAGCTATATTTCAAATCAAACAACAACTACTTCTTGCATTTACTACTCGGTATAATTAGGGGAATTAAAAATTAGGTTCATCACAACTTCTCAACCACAGCTAGTTGGTAAGAAGAGTAAAAACTCAACGAGAATAGTTTTTATAAGACAGAAAAATTAGAAATATTATTAGAGTTCTCAAAAAGAGTTTAGATTTCGACGTTAGCGTCTCAAATCAACCATTGGCTGCAAAGTGCAAATACTATTTCAAATTTTGAAAATTGTAACTGTGTTCGGGGAAGGCAGATTGGTAAAAATAAAAGCAACTATTAAACTTCAAACATTTTTCGACAATTTTCTTTTTGCTTAAAAATACAAATTTATTAGGATACTGATTTCTATTGTTCCTTCTCAACACCCACAAACTCCAAGCCAAACCAAGAATTAGTCACAAGTTAATAAATTATTTTGGATTTCACATTCACATCACATCCGCACCTCTGGCTGATTTGCTGGCGACTCTCGACTCGAGTCAGCCTTTCTGACCCAATTTTTCTGAATTGCACCGCTGCACTAGCACTGCTCTTTTCTGAAATCAAACATTAAAAAACTTAACTTTATTTAGGAGTTTAGTTTAGCACTGCATAGAATTTTGGTACAGAGTAGGCTAAATTTTTGCAATAAATTTGCACAAATTTTTAAACTTACTTGATGCTTTCATCGTATACTAGCCAATATCCTTCCGGTGACTTCATCTTCCAATTTTAGTCCTCCAGTCTTCCCCACACTTCTCCAACCTCCATTGCCTCCTCCACCTCCGTAGCCTCCTTGCTGTCCTTGAAACCCAAGTCCATGGCCATGAGAGGGGAACCCATTGTGATAATTATACGAAGAATTCATTCCAGCCCAAAGTAAATAGAGAAGGGCTAATCCCAAGGCAGGAATGAACAGGACCGGAAGTCCGAGAATAAGGATTTCTCCTAGGAGAGACCCTTCCTCGTACTCGCTTCGAGCTACCCTTTTGCTGATTTTGGCTGGAGCAGCGGCAGCAGCAGTACCAGCGTTAACGGCGGCGACTACTTCCGGGAGGATTTCTTGGTCGCGAGCAGGAACAGCCGCAGCCTGAGCCTGAGGTTCACCTGTGGTCGGGATTTCTGCTGTTGTTTCTTCCGAACTCTCAACAATTGAGGAAGTCGTTGTCGTCGTCGTAGAGGTTGTAACGTCCGGATCCAAGGCAATTTGGGGTTCTGGATAAATCTCCGATGCATAAGTGAGTGCGAAAACGCTTTGAACCGAACCAAGGAACTCGAACCCGACTAACAATACTAATACTGACACTGAGTAGGTGGTCTTCATTGTTGCTGCGGTGAAATGGACGGAAGTTGGTGTCAGAGTTGACCAGAGAGAAGTGAAACTACAACTGATGAGCGTTACTTTCTATAACCTAAGTTTAAACTTAAAATTGACCGGAATTTAGGTGAAGTTTTGAACTTAGTGTTAGCTCTTGGCTGGCATGCATTTAGTTAGTGGCCGGAAACCGGTCTTTTTGGCCAAATCATGCTTGCATGCATTCATTGTTGTTTTTGCACGCTGCATGCCTCATTGTTGGGAAATGAAATCGAATACTCCTATGCAGAGCTGTGCTGTGCCTGTATTGTTGCGAATTTGCACGAGGTTGGTCAGACTAACCGACTAACGGAAGATCAAGTTCAAGATCAAGATTTTAAACATGCATTGCATGTGCGTGCAAAGATGAGTCAATTAAAAAAAATACCACACCGTGTGCCGTGTGGCAAATTGCAAATGAAGCAAGTAAACAACTAAAAAGCGTTGCTGCTGCTGCTGCTCCCGTGCCTCGCAACAATGAAATGAAATGAAATGCTGCAATTTGCAAAATTGAGAAAAATTTTGCACTCCCAAAGACAAAAGCCAAAGGCAACAATGAGACAACAATCAAGAGCTACGGAAATTGAAATTAAATTGCATCCTTGTGTGAGTGTGATGAGTGTGAATGTGAAGAGAAAATGAAAGTTGACGAGACCGACCGAGACCTGATTTTCATTTTCATTTTGATTCATTTTCACTCTTTTCTCTTGTTCTTTTATTTTTTGCACTTCGCACGTTTTTCAACAAACTTGCAATTTGCAAATGTGTGGCAAATTAAATTTAATTACAAAGTAATAACTTTTTTCTCAAGCTCACGGTAGCTTTCGTTGAGTTAGTAAGGTAAGTAATTTAAGCATTTAACAATGTTTACATTTTTTGGGTTGGACTTTTTTTGAAATTGCTTATTCGCACGTAAACTTAACCTCGTTTGTTTCAATTTTTAATTGGGTGCTGGTGCAAATAAGGTGCAACTGCAACTTTGTGAGTTGGAAAAATCTGCGGAAACGTATGATTATCTCAAAAATGAATCAAAATTTATGAGGAACAACTTCTTTTTATTTCTAATTGAAGAGCTGACGTAAAGAATTCGTAAGCAGGGAGTGCAGTGCAAGCTTTGATGTTGTTGTCTGGCTTTTTCAGAATTACTGCAAATTGTGCAAATTCCGAAACTACGGATTTTGCAGCTCGAAAGGAAACTAAGATAAATTGGTATGCCGGGATTGCTTCAGGATCGGGGTGGACGAATACGTGGTCATTTTTATTTTTGATGAACTCGCTCAAAAACAACATTTGTACATTCAGAACTCATGTGCCAAAAATTTGTATAATCATTAAAGTGACTTGACTTGAACAAAGATAACTAGATTAGATTAACCGATTAACTCATTTATTGATTGCATGATTTCATTATTGGAGTACGAACGAGTTTGGTTCCGCGCAGCAAAGTTCAGTTTAATTGAAGCATTAAATAATAAATAAATTGTGCTTGAGTTTGAGTTCGATGCTCCCAAAATTTTTAATTACGTCACAGGTCACATCACATATTTATGCATTTCATTATCTCTGAATTGCATCGTTTCGCATTGTAGCCCTAGTCAGAATTGTTTTTGCACATTTTTATTGAGTGGAGAATTCATTGAATTATGTGAACAATCTCAATCAGATGTATTTTGGAAGCTACAAATTTTGCAAATATTGATTCATGTATTCCAAACAATATATGCAGGAATGATTACTTACTGCATTATTGCAAGTTACTCCAGCAAATTATGAATTGGTGGATACTTATTAATACGGTCACCTTACTCACCTTGATACAAATTGCAAAAAATTCTAAGCCACAGCCATAGTTTCTTTTCGAATGCAATCCGTCAGGTTTTGCAGGTAAAATGTCAAACGAGAGACGACAGAACTAACTGACTGCCAAAATGTGCAAAACTCTAATGTGCCCTACTGATCACATTGCAAGCTCATAAATTACAATCGACCAAATTTGAGGCTCTTGATCTTGAAATCTGAATTTTGACGGAGAATTTCTTGAACCAGTTAGTCTAGTTAAGTGAAAAATGAACACCCGATTGCGTTGCGTTACAAATTTAACAATGCCACGCAATGCAATGCAGGACAAGTTTCAAATGTTTCAATCCAATTCCAAAT
Organism: Hymenaphorura dentifera; assembly: GCA_034699705.1. Lineage (NCBI taxonomy): Eukaryota > Metazoa > Arthropoda > Collembola > Poduromorpha > Onychiuridae > Hymenaphorura > Hymenaphorura dentifera. The sequence goes on from JAQGCM010001021.1 coordinate 16,531, forward strand.
CGCAGGTTTTCTTCACTTTCTATATTCAAACCAGTCTTGCAAACCTGCTATCGACTTCGACTTACCCAAAATGAAAAAAATCAAAGAGTCGATGCAGGTTTTAGTAGTTTAAGTTATTCACACTTTAATAACAAAAATAATATTTACTGAGCTGTCAACAATGTATAAATATTGCACAAGAATAATAAAATAACAACAACAATGCAATTCGGCTGACCCGTGAGTAATAAAGTTTGGCGAAGATAACAATAAGTTGAGGCTTCCATCCTCCCCAGGGTTGGTTAGATTGGATTCGCAAATCCTCGGGGGAAAAATATTGGTTAGTTACAAAATTACGATGTCGCGTCTGGTGACTCGTAAATCCAGTCGTCAATTTTCTAGAAAATTCCAGGAATCAATGATGTTTAGCAGCAAAATCCTTGATCGCCTCCAAAACTTTAGGCGTCAGCTCTTCAATCTTTTTGGCTGCAAAGGAATTCAAACTTCTCTTCCAGCCATTTCCAAAAAGTCCACCTTGGCCATAGCCGCCATTTCCAGGAATCGAGTCGACAAGATAGTGAGATTGTGCATTGTAGGGCGAGGAATAGGCTGCGTAGAGCATGAAAGCAGCGGTCAAGAAAATGGCTGGAATGAATAACGCTTGGAAAATTCCAATATTGAGAAACATTTCCGAAAGGGCTGAAAATCCGGTGCTCATCCAGCCAGAGTTTCCAACGACAGAAGTAGCCTCTTCCCAAATTCCAGCAGGGGCAGAGGCCGAAACTTGGTGGCCTTGGCCGGGATCAGCGATAACTACGCCTGAAGATACACCGCTGTCGAAGCCACCCACTTGGCCTTGACCACCGTGACCGTATTGTGGTTGGAATTGGTCTCCGCGTTCGGCCGCGATCGGGACAATTTGTTGAATTTGAGTAACGCCCGATGGTTGCTGTTGATGTTGGACTTGGACATATTGTGGTTGTATCTGGCTTTGGCTCTGAACTTGGTCGAGGTGGTGCTGTTGTTGTTGCTGCTGCTGCTGCGGGTATTGGCCCTGAGGAACCGAATTCACACCGAAGACACTTAGAATGAGCAGGAGCCCTATCAATTGTTGCTTCATTGTTGCGATTTACTTTACGATACTTTTCTCAAGAAAAAATGGTAAACACGAATACGAATGAATCGACGAATATGATATGATCTGAGGATGGCAGAATTGAAACTAAATGAGTTTAATCAGGTCTGTTCATTCATAAAGGTCGATGGAGCGAGCAGTTGGCAGTGGAGTGAAACTGATGAAACTTTTTTTTGCAGAGTTCAAACATGAGCAGTGCTTGTTGGTTGCTGGTGATGGGCTTCTGGGAGGCTCAATAAGAAGGTGAGGCATTGCATTGGCATTTGTCGACTTGACTTGACATTCAAATTGTGTGAACTTTATGTTATTTCAACCCTTTTGAAAATTTTTCAGTAACCGGTTATCTTATACTTCTGCATGAGAAAGATTCTCAGATTCTCAGATACACATGCTGCTGCAGTTTTCATTTTTCTCTGCCTAGAACGGAAACCTGTACATGTATAGTTTGTGACAACAATGGTACGGTACACAACAATGCAATGCAATGTGGAATTAAATGTCTGGTCTG
>JAQGCM010001022.1:0-18141 GCA_034699705.1 Hymenaphorura dentifera
TGAATAAATACTTGCCATTTTTCCAAAAATGATTGTAAATCCATTGACGACTGCGCAGAGAATGTCCACGAGACAAATGACAAGGAAATGAATGAGGGCTGCGTACTGCACAGCTCGAGTCACGCCCTTGTCCTTCATGTTTAGAAATTTCCAGAGTAAAAATGATAGAGCTGTCAACAATCAAGAAAAGCAAAAAAAAAAACAACAATTAGAAATTACATTGTTCTCTGTTCCCATTTCAAAAAAAAATTTGTCACATCAAGAAATTCTCGTCAAATGGTGTGTATGTACGCAGTAGCAGCGGCAGTTCAAGGAAATGGGTAGGGAGTCCTTAAGCTTGTCAAATGAAATGAAATTATTCAAGGTGAAATTGTTCTGCAAAATTTCAAATTTAAATCATTAAAATCCAAATCCAAGACGCAGACGAATCCTTAAGATTCGAATTCTTAAGATTGGCTTGGTTTGGCTTGCGCTTGGGTTCATGGATTTTAGCTCATTTCTTGCATTTGCATTTGCATTTGCATCTGCATTGAGCTCATTCCTCCAGGGAAATTGAAGACTATAATTTAATTTCAGGTTTTTCTCCATCATTCCCAGATGAAAGTAAAAAGTACATTAAGCAAAACTGAACTGAACTGAACTGAGCTGAGCCAGATTCATCCTCGACATCGACATCACTCAACCTCTTGAGCAGATTAAGCATCTGCAGCGGCAGCACAGTAAAAAAAAATCCAGAACTTTTCCACTGCTCACTCCAATAGTAAGTTCCATCCTCTCATAATTTTGTGTCAAAAAATTTGACATTTGTCCAAATCATTCATTCATTTTTTTGCCACTATTTTGCAAACGAAACATAAATCATTGTGTGCACTGCACTAGTCTGCCACTTGCTATTCGCAATTTGGGCAAATGCAACATGCAATCGCGATTGCAACCAGCTCATGTCAACATTTCTGGAGAGCACATTTCTGTGTGTGTTCATTTGCATATTTGTACATTTTGTACACGTTGTGCGTAGAATTTCAATAAAAGAAAATTGATCAGAGACCAAGATCAGGGAAGCGTGTATTTTATTCATACATATTTTTGCGACGCAGAAACTGCCAGAGGCTAATCCAATGCTTTCTCCGACTTTCTTTCGCTCTCTCTCTTGGGCGCAGAGAAAAGTTTTGCAAAAATCGCAGAGTCAAATAAGTATGTAGTTGGCTTGAAGTCGAAGAAGAGAAAGCAGAGAAAGTAAAAGTCAGCCACTCGTGCAGTGCAGTGCAATGCAATGCAATACACTCACTCTGCATCGCATTTGGTTTGAGTTCAAAACGGAAGTGTATGGCTTGCGTTTCACATACACATTTGGCTTAGAAAGTCGATTCAAGACTCACTAAAATGTTCTTAGAAAATTGCTTAGCTCCTTAAAAAGATACATATGAAATTATATGCAAAGTAGTCCGAGAAAGGCAAGTTTAGTTTGTGGTGGTCAGTCGGAAATTTATTTTGACATTTTTTGTGAGTATTTTCGTTTCGTTCGTCAACTTTCCCAGGTGAATCCTGGGAAAATTGACGCCTGGGCTGAGGGGGGTGGGGGCGGGTCGACGTGATACTTCGTTTCGCAGCGCAAAATTGATTCCAATCTGCTTAGTACTACTGCAGTTTGCAAGAAAACATTTTAAACTCTGGAGGAATGAGAAGATTTCCGAAATTACACTCAAAATTGTGTAATTTCTTAAGGTATTGTTTTGCCCAACGAACGCGATTCTTGTGATTTATGACTAACTCGTCAGAGTCATCCCTTTTTATTCTTACTTTCTTCCTGTACTTTCACTCCTCATCTCCTCGCATCACGTAAACCTAGACGAAGACTAACCTTGCCTTGCCAAAAACTCCTCAGCTCAAGTCAAGTCAAGTCAAACCACACCCCACCTGAAATTCAATCCACCGCACCGTAGTTCCTAATCCGGGTGTTTAGGGATTAATCCCTTAGAGTTTGTAGTTGCACGTGCACGTGTCTTTTGTTTTACTCAAGAAAACTCGAGACAGACTCCGTAGGACCACCATTGAGAGAGAGAGAGAGAGACCTCAAAGTCCATTGCTGTGCTCATTGCGAATGCATTTATTTCGGAATTGGACGGACGACTTGGCCATGGAAATTGATATCATGCCATGCCTGCCCAAGCCATGCCATGGTACGGAACTCAGTGAATCAGTCAGACTCAGAGAAAATTTCTTGCGTTCAGTTTTTTAGTCCAGCTCCTGCTCGTTTTGTTTTGGGAGTATTATGCGTCGTCAAGTCCGGGTGATCTGACAGTGCTCCCTCTCTCTCATGCGTTATTCAACTAACGTTTATTTCGCAGTTTTTTATTCCCAAAATTTTTTTGAGCTACAGTTTTAACGAATATGTGCACTGTACATCTCGGGCTCAAGCACGATAGCAATTTGAGTGACCCTGACCCATTCCCACTACGGAAAATAAAAATAAAGAGTAAAGGTGAACGGCAGCTTTCCGGCCACCCCTTAGTTTACTACATTTTATTTGCTCTGCTCAACTACGGATAAAGTTGAGTGAGAGGAAATTAATTCAGAGTTGATGATGGTCAAGTCTTGAGAGAGTTTTTCCTCGAAGAGGACCGAGTCTCTGCTGTAAAAGAAATTCGTTCATTCTTTCCTGCCAACGCAACGTTCGTAAGTACAAGGTGAGGGTGAGTGTGAGTTACTACTTATTCGGCGTATTTGGGAGCTCTCATCTCAATTTACTGCCACCACTGCACAACTCCTCAAGTGAAACTTCACCTTTCTCCACTTTCTCCACTTTCTCGCTCCCTCCTCTCCTCATCACATCTCTCATCTCTTTCTCAATCTTTCAACCCAATCTCTCATTCCTCAAAAGTCTGATTGACCTCCTTTTCCATAAAATAAAGTACTCACAAAACCTGCCTGCCTGCCTCAACTGGAACACGAACATCACACTTCCATCAAAACTCAAAACGTAAAAGCCAGCCAGCCACACCTTAACGCCCGGGAGACGGATATCAAAATGAAACCAGAGCCAGAGCCGAACCACCCATCAACCAATTTTACAGCAGCATTTTCCACGTTTCCAAAATAGTTCACTACTTTTCCACTCTAAAAACGGAAATAGTTTAGTCAAAATTCTCCATTTTGAAATCAGCGAGGAATTCGATGCAAGTTGGGCTTTCAAGAGCAGAGCAGTCAATACTTTGCAATCAGCAGAATTCTTGTAGTGAAATATTTGACAAACTGCCGAAACCCTGCTAGGGTGGCAGGCTGTTGGCTCCAAAATTTTGTCGGCCACATTTTCAAATTCGTATTTTTTCAACTGAATGAACGATTTCCAGTAATTTCCAACCACTTATGTACATCGCATCGTCTTTCCTGCTGTGATTCTGGAAACTTTTCAAGTTCTGGTTCAGTTCTTGTTTTATAAACAAATTGACTCAAAAGTCAAAGTTCTTTAATGGTAAGGATATGTGTGCAGGCTATTTTTGAGCACCAAACCAAGACCCAAACGTATCAAATTCTCATACATTTTGTATAATTCTTCTCTTTCCTTTTTATCTATTTATCAAAATCGACAAAATTGAATCAACTTACGCTAGGTTTAGACTTTTATGCGTATGTTCTGCGTATATTCTGCTTATGTTTCATTTATCGTGCTCTTACTCCGGTCGTACTTTGTTTTCGTTCATACTTATCGTACTTTTTTATGCTTATCGTACTCTTGCTGTGCTTTCGTAAGTAGACCCCAGCCCTACTTACGAAAAGCACACAAAAGCAAGGGTACAGTAAAAGTAAAGTAAGTACAAACGCTTTCGTACGAAACTCAAAATTTTGAGAGTATACTTCGAGTATACTCAAGTAATTCATTCTTCGAGTTTATACTTTCTGCAGTAAAAAGGGGAGTAAAACCATAAAAATGAACGTAAAAATGACGATAAACATAAGTATAAACCTAGCGTTAAGGTGCCGACCGACATGGTATGACTCCAGTACAATTGCTGCGTGTTTCCCGAATGCAAACGGATTTATTTTGGTGTCTCATTAGGCAGGTACTCTTGCATTGCAGCACAGCACTGAGAGCACAGCTAAAAAGCTTTATTTGCTGAAGGATTTGAGTTTGTTTTGAAAGTTGTGCTGTGCCGTGCCGTCGTACGGCCACAACACCCGTGCATTTTGCCTGTGGTCTCAATTAGTGTGCAGTTAATTTGAGCTTCCTTTTGTCAAAGGAGGTTGGAACAAAGCAGTCAGTCTCACCAAGTAGCAAAAGTGTCGAGCGAGGAATGCGTACTTGTAATCCTTCAGCCTTCACCTCAACCTCAAATAAATGCAAACAGACGGAGAACCTACGTACTCTAAAGAGTCAAATCCTTCAATCCTTCTTCTAATCTCTTTTTCTCCTTTCTTAAGTCAACTTTAGTTCTTACTCTGTCTCTCGTCAAAAACAAACGAACGAAATTCTCATTTCCAGGGCTTTCCTCAACTATTTCAACATCACACTATGAAGTGAAATTCTTGGGTTTAAAATTCGAAATTTCTAGCTGAAAATATCAAATTCCACCATTTTGCGAAAACAGCGCCCCCTGACGGCATTTGGAATTTGAATGACCTGATGCTTGCCCGCCGTTCTCATCAACTTTGCCCAATTAGGCTAAATCGGGGTTTGACCCGAAATCCGCGAATGTACGTTTTTGGAAAACAGACTCAAAATCAGCACAATTCAGACACGCATCTCCTTTGCGAAAAATAGTACTGAAATCCTAGGCCTACTAATGCTTTGCTTTGTAGAAAAACGGAGACACAATCTTTGGACAGTAGTAAGAACAGCTGAAAGTAGTGCATGCTTTGCCCAACTTATTGAAAAGGAAGATAAGAAATACTACGCATAACCCTTCCCACTTCCCAAAGTAAAACTTAGAATTTAAGTCGGCCTTTCTTAGTCTTTGTAGAATTGAATACGCTCTCAATTCCGTTTGATTGCATTTGGTGCTTCAAATGAAATAAAAGTGAGGTCTACGCAAAGAAAACTCTAATCATTTGAACAAGTTCAAAGGGGCCTGACTATTTTATTTCACATCATTTTAATGCTATTGCTTCCGGTGGAAATTTCTAGCTTTTTCTCCGGAGCTCATTTTCCTATGCATTTCCCGAGTCGAAACTTGAGCAGAGGCAGAGTCTGGATGAGTTGGAGCAGAATTTCGCGTAAAGAGCATGACTGGTTTCCAGAGGATTCCAAATCCACAATGCCCGGGTTTCGGCGTCTGTGTTTTTCATTAGTTGGAAAAATTGTTCAATGTAGCGCAAACTAGTTAAATATTTTACCGTGAGATTTTGCACTAAAAGATGCATAAAAAATACTCGTCAAAGGCTTACATCATAGCGTGGGACCCCCCCCCCCTACCTCTTTCTCCAAAGCATTTTGTCGTAACTTGTGGAATTTTTCCAGAAACTCTGCCATAGACGTTCCAGATTTTAGACACCAACCATCCCTGCTGTTCGCATGCAAGCTCGCTAACCTGTGACTCGATCGTTTGACATGGTCACACAATCTAATAAGACTCAACCAACACGTTGAATTAAAAAGTACTAAAAGTACAACTATTTGTCCGACGACTTGGCCAATATTGCACAAGTCGGACTCACTCACTCAACAGACTGCAGACAACAGGACTAAACTTGAGCCTTGGTGGCTGTTCTGTGGCTGGGAAGGGAAAGCTGGATGAGATGAGTGAGAAGCTGGAGCTAGAGTTTAAGATGAAGTCCAGAAAATGAAACTAGGAAAAGATTGAGGAAGTAAAATTATATTGCCAAACTTGGTAGTGTAGCCTTAATTAGACAATTGGGACGGTCACGGTGCAGGGCTTAGGAAATATTTAGAACTTGAATTTGACATCAAATTGGTATCTAGAACTTGAACACCTCCACTTGCTCTTCTCTGGATGCCAACAAATCGATCCGAAATCCGATCCGACTCATCCCATTATGAAAATATGTAATGTAAGCTGAGCAAATTCAATAGCAGCCAGGCCAGGAAGATACAAAATACCACACCGACCGCCAACCACCAAACTCATCTTCCTAACGCGGAGTACATGGGCATGAAAATATCGAAATCGAGATTTGCAATGCAATGCAATTCCTGCGGGGTCCACAGATAACAGTACGGTACGGTGCAAGTACAACGTGCAACGTACAACGTCCAACGTTTTGATAGTTGGTGGCGTGTCTTACGAACCTTAGCTGGCTGGCTGGCTGGGATCTGGATCTGGAGCAGCCCGACTAAACGGAATTCAAGGCAAATCAAATAATGGCAAAATGGAATTGAATTCTGAGGCTATCATCGAAAGACTAGCGACGATCGATTCCAACCCATCGCATCGTTATCTTAAGACAAAGGCTCGTGCCTGTGGCAGGCAGGCAGGTCACCTCGCAACGCAACCGTGCCGTGGCTGGCATTAGTCCGTCTAGCTTAGTTTTATCCCAAAATAAATTTGCTTTGAGCTTTTAATTTTCTCTTCGGCTGCCAAAACTTCGTCAATGTAGGTTTTTTCAGGAATATTTTGCTACTGGAAAGCAAGCTAATAATTTGACTGAGAATTGAATGAATGCAACTTCATCACGAGAAAAGAGCGTCTCAGGAAACCATGATTTTTCCCTTGCATTCAGTAGACCTCAAAAAACCTCAAAATTTGCCTAATGAATTCATAACTTCTTGAGTGTTGAATTTTTTAATTATTGACCTTGATTTCCGATGAAGTTTTCGTGAAATAGTATAAAAAAACACAAAGTTATATTTTAAATATTTTTTCAGTAGCTCTTCAAAATTCGCAGAGCTCTAAAGTCTCAAGTTAAATTCGCAAAAATTACGGGACGATAAAATATTCGACACGTTTCTTTGGATGTTGAAAATGAATTGTGAAATTATCTGATTTTTGGCATTGGCAGTGAATCCACTCTGACCTTTCCCACGATTGCATTGCTCACAAAACTTTTTATTTAATGACCTAGCCAACCCGGGTATCAATTTCCTCACGCGTCAGCAAGTCTGCCCCGAAAAAGACCACAAATGCTACTATTACTACTACTACAAAAGCGACTAATGGATCTCAAAGTTTTAGTTTCACTTTCACCAGAAACTCGTAATTGTGTTTTGTTTTATTTTTGTTCGGGGAACTTGTGGGCGATTCAGTTTAGTACTGAAGTTGATCCAAATTCGAAACCACATTTTCCCATTCATTGTTCTGTTCCAACTTTCACCATGCATTTATTTAACAACTTTCCTTTTTATATGAAACTTTCTACATACCGTTTTCAGAAAACTTTTACTAGCATTGCAAGAGAAATATTTTACTTTTGGTAAGTTAAAATATTTTTCCCCTTTAACTTTTCCCGAACATTCTATGGAATAGAATTGAAATATTTCACTTTCTGATGCAAAATGCTCAAAATTAAGTGCACATTAACCGATTAACAGATAGCATGCTGTAGAAAAACGCAGCAAAACCCCAGTATTTCGCATCTTCTCAATTTGAATTGAAATACTTGACACTGTTTTGCAATTGAAGCCAGTCAAATATTTCACCAATACCTGTCTGTTGCAATGCGTACAAAATAATCAAAACCTTGAAATTGGAACACGATAGGAACACAGCACCACTCCCACGTGCGCTTCCAATTGTCTTTGCCAAAGCGAACACGATCGAAGGTGGCGAATCTTATCTGTCCCCCCCCCCCCCGAAAAATCAAATGCCAAAGGTTTCAATTTCAATTTGAAAAAATTGGATGAAATTGAATGAAGCCACTAAAGGGCTGCTGTAACTGTGACTCTGGATATTTTGCTTTCAAGGATTCTTCATTCGAGCGCCCACTTCATTTTCACCGTGCCTGCCCTCTGAATTGCATTCCATTCCCATGAAACAAAATGAAACTCCAGAAATGAGAAAGTTATCAAGGTGAAAAATATCAGTGCTCTGCTCTCTGCTCTGCTCACTCAAAAATAAATTCTCTCCGTGCAATTTTTTTATTACTACAAGTTTCGCTTCTAAACTAACTTGAACAATATACAATGAATGCACAAAGAAAACTTACATTTTGAGCACAGCAAAACAGCAAAAAGTTGGGAATTGGGTAAAAAGTACTTAAGTGAAAGTGAACAAAGTACAAACTAAGTATGTATTTATACATAGGGAGTGAAACAGAGTCGGCCAAATTTCCGAAGAGCCTATTTAACTGCCACTTTCACTTTTCTTTAATTGGCCAAAAATCAAGGAAACGAAGGCACTTTCACTACTTCAAGTCACACGTGCCGTTCAATTTAATTCAATGCCGAGAGCTGCCAGAGCCAAGTCATTTTTTCGCGGAAGTATTTTTAACTATACGCAAATACTTTCTTCAATAATAAATCATAAAAATGCAGAACGAAAGAAAAATGCTGAATTGCATACATGCAGCAGTTCGCATCGCAAGCACTGCATCGCCAACAAACTCAACATTAGCTGGAATACTTTTAATGATGTGGAAAAAGTTTGGATAGAGTACAAAATTGATATGGGGTGGCGGGAATGTGGGCTTTCTAAACTCGGCCATTTGACCTAAATTCAAAACAGCGTCAAGTCAGTCATGAGCACTCTTTTCCATGCATGAATGCACATTTTCCCAACGAAATAATGAGATCAAAATGCTAAAAATAATTTTTGTGAAATGCTATTCAAATTCAGTTCAAGAATTCAATTAATTCAGTACTAAAAAAACCAAGAGTCTGAAAAGCTCTCAAGGAATTTTTTGCCCAATTCTTTTAAATTCATGTTCAATTTTTATCTACTTGGAATTTGGACAGTCTGCTTTTGAAATTTAAGTTGAAAATAAAGTTTATAATTTTTTTGAATTGCTTTCCATTTACATTTTGAGATCAAACTTTTAACTTTACTTATGAATGCCTTAAGGCTGATGAAAACCACAGAAACTCAACAACAAGCTTAGCTGTAAATCCTTACAATTCTTTGGCATCGCTAAAAGTGTAAACCAATTTGCAAACTTTTAACCAAAATCGAGCAAAAATCCTGAGGTAAATAAAATATAGTATATAAAATTCTAAGAAAAAACTCTTTTGAAGGAATAAGATTCTTAAAAGCAGCTAGGTTCGTTCCATTATTCCTACTTATTTCTATTGCATTGCAACACCCTTCGTTCTTCGATCTCTTCCCGAATCATCAAGAAACCACTGAATTTTGCTTGCAAGACATGTTTGGATGAAACCAAGCAAGTTTAAGGTGGGAGTGGGGATGGGGGGGGGGGGGGCTGGACAACCATGAAAATGAAAATACATTACATAAGGCTGCTGCTAAGTATGACTGACTTACCCAACATGGTGGCTCCGTAGTACTGGGTGGCAATTGGATTTGACGCGGGCATTGGACCGATGAGCCCAAACTCGGAGGCTGTCATTGGGAAAATGAGAATGATGATCGCTTGGGCTGCCATAATCCCAGACAAAAATAATTGCCAATTCCAGTACCCACGCGGGAGCTTGAGGTACAAATGCTCATTGTGACCCAAAACTTGAGAGATCTACACAAACAAACAAATCAAATCAAACAATAAAAATGACATGCTTTTCGTATAATGCAATGCTTACGATTTCTAATACAAAATGTTCTATCCCTAACAAATTGCAATTAAAACCTCAAATTTTGGAGGAAAATGGTTCACTTCGTCAAAAGTCTTTTCGACAAAAAAGTCAGGACCTGGACGAATTTCGATTTCACCAAAAAGAGTGAAAAGTACGTATGCCGCGATCATTAGTGGAACAAGAAGAAAGCATCAAACGACGAGCAAAGATTTCCCACGTGTGTCGATAGTCTGTGCAGTGCAGTGCAGTCAGAAATTTTTTACTTGTCACTTTCATGTCTAATTCTCATATGCCTGACTAGACTCACGACGCACAACTCACGACTCAAGACTAAGACGTGCCACAAAAGTAGCAGAAGACACACGATGAAATTCCTATTCATTTCTACTCAACTCTACCACCTAAAAAATAAATCAATTCCACTTCAAAAAAAATTTCACACATCGTCTAGCCCAGCTCATAAAGACTTTCTATCAAAACTAACGAGAGAGGCTCGTCATTACGTACCAGCACTCGACTGCGTACTCCCTAGCTAGCTGTGCCCGCCGCCATATTTTTTCTACAGCAAGCAAATCTCGTATTCAAGTTCAAAAATGCGTACGAGATCAAAGAAATGGTGAATTTTGAAGGCAAATTGCTACTCTTGCTCATTATTAAAGCTCTCAAAGAACGTATCAAAATTTGGGCTTTGTGATCACAAGGCAAGGTTTTCCCGTTAGCTCAATCACTTGACCTCTCCATGCCGCGACCGCGGCCGCGACCTCTAATTTATTTTTGCAACAGAACACAACAACAACAACGACAACGACAACGTTGGCTTTGATTAAAATCTTGACTGCAAAGAAATTGAAGTGACAGATTAGAATTATTGAGGGCTTGCGACCGTCACCACTCATCAGCAATCAGACTGAAAGCTCAAAAAAGTCTAGACAGGAAGTGTTCCTCCAAAACATTTGCGACGTAGCCTCCCTCACCTCGCGAAAACGAATGAGAAATCTTGGGTTGACAATGCAATGCTAAGTCGTTGGCGGGTATCACACTCAGTCACTGAATTATTTAACGAACTATTGAAAAAGCCCAAGCCGAACCCAGAAACTCAGAAAGTATGAATAAAACGAGGAGAAAGCAGAGCAGAGAAAGTCAACTTTCTCTTTCTCTCCCCATTCACTCTCTCGTCGTCGCATGGAAACAACCCGACTCAACTCTCTTAGGATTTGTTTAGCTAACTAAAACTCTCTTGTTTGCCAAATTGAAAGCACACAGAGCACAGCAGCAGAGAATAAAATAAATTGATGGTCTTGGTCGCCTTTAGATTGAGTGTATTCAGATTCAGTTTGAGACTCTGGGGACTATCAAAATTGAGCATTTACCATAAATGAGAGCTGTGCTGTGCTGTGCTGCTAGTTGCTACCTAGCTAGCTAGCTTTGGAAATTGGAATAATAATAGCAAGCGGCACGGTGCACCATGCTAGTGAACCGCCAGCCAGATTCATTCAGTCGGCCGAATAGCAAAATCTCCAGCCTTAGCTTTGTACGGAGTCGTAGTTGTAGTTGTAATGATATACGAGTACACACACTTTACTTGGCCATTTGTGCAAATTGTATGGCCATGGCTACGGAGACACAAACAAGTAGAGAGAGAGAGAGAGAAAGCAACTCAAATAAAATTAAATCAACTCAACTCTCTCAGAGTCGTCGTCTCAGCTCAGCCCAGCCCAGCCATGTTTAGCTCAGCTCAGTCTCAGCTCTTATGAATTACACGCTGCTTTGTGTTCCTAGTCGTAGTTTTGATGATGACGATGATGATGATGATGATGCATGCTTGGTGCGGGTGCGGGTGCGGGGCTCAGTCTCAATCCGACAAATAAACACAGAGCTGAGTTTCAAATCGGATATGCAGCAAGCACAGCAAAGCTCAGCTCAGCTGGCTCACGATACGTACATGTACTCATGTCAAATTTGAGCCCACTTAGTACCAGCATTGGGATGAAGGGATGGGTGTGTGTTTGGTGTTGGGCTGGGCGTTGGTGAAAGCATAAATAAAATGATCAAATTAAAAGTCCTCACCTTCGAGCGATGAATGTCACCGTTGTCCGTCTCCCCAACTCCCAACATTTTCCGAGTTTTGAGTCGACTGTGCAAATCTCCACTGCTGTGTTTCCTATCAGTACATAAAAACAAAATGCTTAGCATATGCAGCATTGAGATTTTTAGCCAGACTATTTACGTCTTACTACCTACTACCTGTTTATATTTTTTAGTGAAATTTTTTAATGAAATTTTGTAATGAAACGTACGTAAAGTAAGAGTTTGAAATCTGAAATGTTTCATTTCCCTCCAGAACTGAAGGTAAGACGAGGAGGAGGAGGAGGAGGATTAAGAATTTAATAAAAACTCCAAGGTGGTTTTCAGGGACTGGAATTCCATTATGTAGATTTCCAAAGCCTGCTGCCTGGGATATTTTGGCACTCAAGAGCTCTACTCGGAGAGAGTGAAAGGCTTTAGAATTTAGATTCTACGGCTAGATTCGAACATTACAAGGACGCTTGGGTTGGTCGGTTGGTTGGGTACGTAAAGTAGGAAGGTAGGTAGGTACGGTAGGGCAGGGCAGGGTATTAAGGATTTGAGTGAGTAAATTTTAAGTACTTCTAGTAGTAGCAGTCAGCAGTGCATGCATGCATAGACTAGAAGTACGAGTACAAGTACAGTACAAGTGCAAGTGGTGGTGGCCAAAGCTTTGAGCACTTTTTGCATTGCCTTGTCTTGTTTCTGCCAAGAGGCAGAGAGAAATTCAGTGCAACGCAAGGATAGGAACATAAATAAGTTTTAGAAAATGGAAAATGTGGAACGTTGAACGAACACAGCACAGCACAATTCCCAACCAAACCTAGCATGTAAATGCACAACTTTGCGTATAAATGCTCACAAAAACATACATTGCACATACTCTAGCCGTCTAAATAATTAAAATTGATCTTTTTGATGGGAGAAAAGTTGGGCAGCGCAGCGAAGAGTAACTTGGAAAACTTTTGAGTACTTATTTTGCTCACATCAGAGTTTGAGTGTACGTCGTACGTACACTCAAATACTAAGCAGCAACAATCACCAAAGTACGTCAATTCATCCATTTTGCTTTCCTTGAAAAAACACGAAAAACCCGAAAAAGTCAGACGTTTCAATATTTAAATTCAAAATCGATTCCGATTGTTGCAAGTTTTGTTTCAGTAAATTGTTGCGCTTTCTCCTTCCCAAGGAGCAGATTTTAGGAAAAGAAGTCGTTAAAATCTGTGCATAATGTGTCATCAAAATTTCAACACCCGAATTTCAAGCCTTTCTAGTGTTAGAAATGAACTTGTACATTTTTGGTTCGAACCGAAATCCAACTCTACGAAATTCAACTCTGCACCGCACCGCAATCCATTCTCCAAACAAATTGCTATCTGCTCCAAATTTTTTTTTGGCGATCCTATCTGTAGCAGGAGTATGAGCGGTTTGATGGAAATGGAAAGCGTGAAATGAAATGAGCCCAGAGCCAGCCTTGAAGACCGACCACGGTGCGAATTCCTCTCACATTCTACACCGCATACATGAGGTGAAAGTTGCTTTCACTTTCACTCTTAGCATTGGTTTAACTGGGTTTTTTTCTCCCATTGGCAGTGGTAGTTCCCCTGACCTGACTGCATTTCATTTCAGTTGAGTGCAGCCAGCCAGCCAGCCTTCATTTTTTTTGCAAAAAAATATAAATAATTTTGCAAACCCCTGCATTAGGCATATATAGTGTTGTAAAGGATTTCACATGGGCCATTCCTGATCCTGAGCTGAAATTAGAACCGGTTCCTGCCCTGACCCGAACCATTTCAACACTACTCGTTCCCAACATCTTCAAACCCACAAGATTTCTCTGAACGCTCGAGTCATTAAACATTCAGAAATATTTAAATAATGAACGAGAAACCTCTTTGAAGTTTCTAAATCCATCCTCACAACAATCGCACAGTGTACGTACGAAAGTTTTGCACAATTTGAAGAGAACTCACGTACGAAGACTTTCATTCCCCCCGTCCGTCCCGTCCCGTACTTGTAGGTACTCGAGGAATCTTAATCTTTGCAAAATTCACAAAACTAATTAAACTGAATGAGTGTTGTTGTGAACTGTAGTGTTTGCGAGTTGGGGTGTTACTTGTTAGGTTGGGTTGGGTTGAATTGCCTGGTTCCAAATTCTACTCTGTACAGGCCTTGCGTTGTCTTGCCTAACTTTGCCTTCACAAGTGCTTGCCTCTCATTGTCTTTCATCAAGTTTATGGTGTAAACTCAACTCAACTCAACTCTAATTAATTCCCAAAGCACAGTCAGGCAGGACTAGCTATAAATCACGGGCAGTGGAGTGGAGTACGAGAGTACGCCACCACCATCGCCACTACGCTGAATTTCTCCTAAAATCCATTCTACCCGGCTCTCAAAATTTTCTCAAGAGTTTCGAAAATAATTGTAAATTTATACAAGAAATCAACACTGGAGACCCCATGCAGCCAGTGCAGTGCAGTGCAGCCAGTCAGCTGATCGACTTTCGAGAACCTATGCAATCCGACACTGTCATCTTCACACCTGAAATTGTCAGTGTACATAATTTAGCATGCATAGAGCGAGTCCCCGCCTGCCTGACATTTTACAACTTTGGACAATGCGTCGGATAAATATTTCATCTGCGAAATAAAATTGCAAAAAACACTCAGAAGCCACCAAGGTGGCATCAGACTTGATTCATTTTCCCCCCATGGGTAGTAGTGGTTCCTCATTTTAACCAATTTTGATAGCATTTTGCGTCATCAGTGACATAATGTTAGGCCCACTGCACTGCACTGCAACTGCCAACCTGTGCCAGGCTACGTATGGGTTCAGTTCAGTTCCTGTCCTCCTCCTGGGGGAAATTTTTTTCAGTGTGTTCTCCTTCCTTCACATCTCATTAGTTCAAGTTGATAATTTGTTTGAACTTTCATTCATGAATGACTCACACACTGCACGGTGAAACTGCACGGTCGTCGTCTGATGTGGTCCAAGTACAGCACTGCACTGTAAAAGGTGTACCAATCTTGTGTTTGCCGAGTTTGCCCTATGTATTCTGCGCTGCGCTACATTACGCACATTGTAACATGGGATTGGTATTGGTATTGGTAGTGGCGGTGGTGCATGGCGGTGGTGGTGGAGCCCACACAAGGCAAGGTGGGTCGTCGATCGTCGTACATAGTAGTCGCAGTTTGTAATGTTATTAACTGGATGGTAAACAGAAACCAGAAACAAAAGGAAAGGAAGGAGCCAGAACCCATTAAATTTACCAAAGTGAAAACCAACACAATCACTTGGGATTCGGATCGTCTCCCTCACCTACCCTGCCCGCCCTCTCGGAGTACTACAGTACGATGTACAGAGAAAGACGACGATCTGGTGCTGGACGGGTGAGTGTCCCAGAAAACACCTCAAGTCCAAATCTCCAAATTCCTCATCTTATTTTCAAAGCTCAGCTCTACGTACATTGTACGTGTGGTAACGTTTGAGGAAGATGAGCCGAGCCCGGTGTTAGTAGTCAGAAATTTAATAAAAGCAAGAACAAGACAATATTTTCTAACATACTCCCTCCATTACTATGTGAGGACCCGAGTGATACCTCATCGTCATGGCACACCTTGAACATAAAGAAAATCTGGTCTGAGTGCAGACAAAATACAAAAATGCTCTACAATTGTAGGATATTTTTTCATTTTTGGCAAGAATTGGCTCTCATTTTGACCAACTTTTAGTATTGAAGAAAGAAACCTCCACAAAATAAAATCGCTCCCTCGACTTATCTAATGCATAAGTACTATTCTAAAACCTTGTCGAAAACATTTTAAGTACTGCCATTAGGAAGTGGGGGCAACTGGACGTAAAACTAGCGTTGTTTAATGTCTATATTCACAACGTTGAACGTTGTCTTAGCTTTTTTACGTCTTACGTTTTAGTTTTACGCCATGAGTTGCCCCAACTGCCTAAAGCACACAGCCGTAGCAGCAGCCCTAAAAAGTTGAGTCAGTTATCTTTTGGGACACTCTGTAGTCCGCTCCTTAGATCTACGTTTGACTGTTTGTACTGTATGTGAACATTCTAGTCTTTTGTACTTGTAAGAGTCTGTCTCTCTGCCTATGTACTTGCCTTACAACAATTATATCAAGTGTTTGTTTTGCGTTTCCACTGCCAGCAACGCAAGGGCAACGCCAACGAAAGAGTCAGAGTCGAGTCAATGCAATTAAGGCGTTCTCTCTAAAACATTATCCATCCATCCGTTCACAGCGGCAATGCAATGCAATGGCTTGTTAGAAAAAGAAAAAAAAGAGAGAAAAGACCAAGTCGAAGAGGCTGAAGACGAAGCCAAGACGCAGACGAAGACGAAGAAGAAAGTCGACTGACTGCCTGAGCCTGAGTCCTGCCTTCTTTGAACTGAACATAAAGTTTCAGTTCAAGTTAATTGAGTACAGTCTACGTACGCACTCATGCCCTGTCTGTAGCACGATCAGACCCTTGCAGTGTGTACTGTGCAATGTGCAATGTCTTAATTAGGAATTTAGAGTAGCGGAAGAAAAAGAAAGTCAAGAAAGAAAAGTGGGTGTGGTCACGTGTTCAACTAGCCCAGAAGGGGAAGCCGGGGAAGGCAGGGAGCAGGCAGGGACCTTGCATAAAAGTGGCCGACTCCAACTCCAAGTACTCCAACTCAAGTCGTCTTGTCTTTGCTTTTCAATTAAGCAGCAGCTGAAGAAAGTGAAAATGAGTTGGATTTGAAGATCAGGAGCAACAAACACCTCATTTACGACACTTGACTTGACTTGACTCGACTCGTCCACCCCTCAATTTCGAGCTAGTTTTGCGCAACTATTTTTTGGCAATGTTTCGATCAAGGCTGCATTTATACTTCACTTTTGCATGTATATAACGAACATGTCAATTTTGAAATTTGCGTCCTTGTCATGCTCATCATGCTCTGAAATTGTGTCAATGCAATGCTCAAAATTTTCATGTCACGGCCGTGCCGGACTTGCGCCGTGACTTGCATTGCACCCACAGCAAAATATAAATGCTAAAAAATTAGTGAATGAGTCGGGTGTGAAAAGAAATGCAATACAAAAAAGTAGAAAAGAATTGGAATATAAATTGGCTCTTATTTTTAGTTTAGCCAGCCAAGAACAAGGAGTTGGTCGGGCGCTAGTGAAAATGCTAATGCTGCTAGAACGTATTAAGTACACAGTCTAGAAATTTGACTTTGAAATGAAACAAGTTATGCAATTTTCTAGAAATGGCAGCCACGGCACTGCACGACTGCACGGCACATGATTGGAAAAATATTGCCTTGCCTTTTGTCGTCGTCGTCAAACCTTCCAACATTGTGTTAGCACCGTACGTTTTTAGACTCTAATTTGATATAAAAATACACATTTATGTGTATGCAAGTTGTGCACTAGTCTCGTCCTCGTCACAAGTCGTTTGGAGCTTGGTTGGATCGGACAAACCACCCTTCAAAAAAAATTTGCAAAGAAAGTCAATGTGCCATTTTCTATTGTGAAATAATTCCCCGTTAGAAATTTAAATTCAGCAAGCCTTCACGTTGCGCTCGGCTCTTTTCTATTCTTCACATCCATACAATAATTCATGGCATCATGGCCGGCCATGGTCAGCCCAATGTACTGCGAACGGAATCAAATGCTATGATGCCCTGCCATTTTTGTGAACCAAATTTCGTTTTTATTATTTATAGGAAATAATAAGGAAAGAATATGCCTTTAAAAACTTAAAATTCTTTGAATTTCTTGTAGCTGATTTCTTAGGAATCAGAAATTTCTCAAGAATTTTGACTTATCAATTTAATTAAATTTCGAAGGATACGCACACGAGATGAGCTCACAATCATCTCTTCTCTGTCCTTTCGGCTGTCAATTTCCCACCACTTGACTCTAATCGGCCGCCCTACTTTTCTTCCCAAGTTGCTCAACAATTGATTGACTGGCAGACGAAGACAAGTCGGAGTCGACTGCATGAAATGCCCGACGGCTTTCTCCTCTCTTCCTTCCTAACTTGACACAGTCAGTCAGTCAGGCAGTCAGTCCTTGGCGATAGCAGCAAAGCAAGGACTCTGCTCTGCAATTCCAAAACTCACTCACTCTGCTCCTATCTCATGCATGCATGTATAATCCAAATCCGGGCATTGTGATACCCACCCAGGGTAGCTAAGCAGTAAGCAGTAGAGCAGCTATGCCAGCCAGAGAATTGAGAATTGACATGCCAAGGAGGAAGGATTGAAAAGAGAACATGGAATTCCAATTTATTATTCTAATGCGTACATTTATATGCCAATTCCCTTCAGCCTGGAGAGCCTTCGGAGTTCGGACTGGAAGTTGAGATGCGGGCAATGTTCGTCAAAATGAGGGGTGGGGGCGGGCGGGGCGGGGTGGGGCGGAGAGGATTGACCAAAATAGAAATAG
>JAQGCM010001023.1:0-18124 GCA_034699705.1 Hymenaphorura dentifera
CATTTCTTCCATTTAGTCCAAATTTTCTTTTGTTTCGTCCACTTTCGTCCTCCTGTTTTATCCACTTCCGTCCAGGTAGAAGAATCCGCAGCGGAACACTGCTCACTCGTATTTTGTAAGAATGGCTACGGTTGGATGGATGGTAACTCAATGTTGCATGTCGCACCCATTCCACGCTCTCTTATAAAATTCGTGGAGTTCAATTTTTTTTTCTAACCATACCATAACGTTCAAAATATTTTCATTTTCCTCCAAGAACGACGCGCACTACTTTTAATATTTGTACAGAAACATCATCTTAACTAATAGTTACTTTAGAGCGTGTAAAGATTCTGCTTCCGCCAGCTCTCTGTTATTATTGCTTGGGCTAAGTGCATGTAAATCTCTTATCGTGTCGTACAATCGTACCGCACCTTAATTCTGGCCTGGCTTGAGCTACGAACAAATTATTGATTAGAACTATGTAAGTCCGTTAGTTTTCACCGTGTAGCAAGTGAAAATGTCCCGAAAAACAACTTTGAAAAAAGACTAATTTTATATGGCATAACATTTCGATTTTGGGCAATATGAAACATTTTTTGAAAGCGATTCGACCAAGCGGCTCCAGCTGCATCGTAAAATTCAAATATTTTATTATATTTAACTGCAATTATATTTAATTATAACTGCAGTCATAATTAAAAGTGTTTCAATTTGAGGACTTGAAAAACTGGACAAAAAATCGCACAGTTCCCCACCACGACGGTTCATCTCAATTCTCCTGAACAATTTGTCCGGACCCGCATTCTTTGAATTCTGATCAAGTCGTAGTAGTTCGTATTCCGTACTTGAACTTGTTAAAAAAGTCTAGTTTGTCAGAATTTTTAAATAAATTACAACTAAACCAACATTCCCAACTTTGCAAGAAACCAATTAACGAACACAGACACAGAATATTAATATTTAATTTGTCCTGTGTTGGTTTGGTGCTCTGCTGTTCGCAAATCTCAACATACAACAGTGATCGGAATGGAAAACCTGAATCCAAAAGTCCATGTTAAAGTCGAAGGTCGTGAGTTGACCAGTTCAGAGAAAGACGAGTCACTCGTCGACGATATTGATGCCCGTGAAGTCTTTGGTTAGTTAAGATTTTTTAAAAACATTTGCAACATTACGACTTTAAGGTGGAAAATCGTAACCCCACCTAATCGATCACAATGAATGTGGCAAAAAATACGATAATTTATTCTTTTAAAATGTTTTTGGGACTCGACTGGTTGAAAAATCAAATTTATCCTGTCGTGTAGGGGGTGCTCTTTTCAGGTTAGGTGTTAGGGTGCCCTTCTGTGCCTTCGGAAATGTCCTCGATCAAATAACACTTGATTTCACAATTTCGTATTTCCAACAGATTTAATTCGAGACATCAACGATCCGGAACATCCCTTGACATTGGAGGAACTCCACGTTGTACAATTGGAAAGAATTCAAGTCAGTATTTCTTCCTTAAAATTCTTATATAAACTTTCTCTAGCCTGAAAATAATACAATACTGACTGATGCTGGCATTGGATCCTCAAATTAGTTTAATTAAAGCTACTAAAAATTTTCACCTCTTTTACCAGGTTGACAACAAGAATAATTACGTCAAAATCGAGTTCACTCCCACAATTCCCCACTGCAGCATGGCAACGCTCATCGGGCTCTCCATTCGCGTTCAATTACTCAGGTCTCTTCCCGAAAGATTCAAAGTGGACGTTGAAATAACTCCAGGAAGTCATGCTTCTGAAGTGGCAGTGAATAAACAATTGGCAGACAAGGAAAGAGTTGCAGCAGCCTTAGAAAATTCACATCTGATTGAAGTTGTCAATAATTGTTTAACAATCAAAGGGTATTGAACACAAGGACTTTGTCCCAGTCCATTTCTTTCTATCAGAGTGCTATCATGATTTTGCTAATAATTAATGCAAATTATTTGTACAGAGCTGCTTGCGCTGATCGATCATGATCGAATAAAACTTTAGTCGGAATCAAACTGGTTTGCTATTTTTGGGTATTATTTATTCATTCACCGTTTCATTCGCTCCAGTCTAGGACCACAGGACCTATTCTAGAATTTGAATTGAATTTAGTTCACAGTCTATCGTTTTTATCAAGAGCAAGCATTGTGGAGTATTTTAGATCTCAAAATTTAATCAAAATCTAGCCTTCCTCTCGTGCCATGTACTAGTAGTTGAATTTGGCTTAAGATAATTGTTATTGCTAAGTTTCATTTTAATCATTTCCTGAGATTGTCCACAAACTTTTGGATTTCATCTTCATCCCTGACTCCAACGAATTTGTCCTTGATTTCACCATTCTTAAAGCTCAGAACAGATGGAACTGCACCAACTCCGTACTCCATTGCAATCTCTGGAAGATTGTCAATATCGACTTTAGCCAAGTTCACTCCATCCTTTGTAGACCCAACGATAGTTTCCAACCTTGGCATCAACGTTTTGCAGGGGCCGCACCATCTAAAAACATGACAAGACAAGGCAACTTAGACAACAAATAAGTAAAACCAAAAACTACCCAAACAAAAGGGCAAAGGAATTCAAATGTTCCATTTCCAATTTCCATACATAAATTCATTCGGAAAAACCAAACCAAGCCTATCTATCATAATCATAAACGAATTAAGAATTATCAAAACTCCCTAAAAATATTCGTTTGTGTTAAGGAGGGACATTCATCAGAAATCTTGTAAAAGTGATTTCCGTAATATTCATACAAAAATATAACTTACGTAGCATGGAAATCAACCACGACCGGCTTTTTACTTTTCAGTACTTTTTCTTTAAAATCTGCTTCATCTTGTACATTAAAAATGTCTGAAACTTTTGACGTGGTTGAGAGATAGTTAGCAGTAGTAGTACTTCCTCTGGGGGTAAATTGCCTTCCACTTCTGGTCGCCGATTTTGACAAGAATGACATGAAGCTACTGCCGAAACCGATCCCACGAGTGACGAGTGACATTTCAAAATCAAATATTGCTTTTTCTAAATCTGATCTAAGAAAATGACTAAAATCCACAGGTAACTAATTTTGACGGTGCTCTTCACAAATTCTTATTAGATTTTTTTATAGGACGTGACGAGAAGTTGATTGCAAATCGCAATAATTGCAACACTTTTTCTTGACTTGCACGTTCCACAAATTCCAGTTGCATTTTTCCAAATTCCCACTTTTCAAATTCACACTCGATGAATTCTCTTGCGCAATTTTGACGGGTACACGATTAGGTTTAGGCGGCGGCGGTAATTCAGAGAGGGAAAATAAAATTCAGTCTCTGTGTGCATGTCTTGCTGTGGGTGGACAAAATTAATTAATAAATTATTGTTACAAAGTCTGCAATCTGGCTGGTCAGTCCGAGACTATTTTTGAATTTTGTAAAGAAAACTCCAATTAAAAAAAGTCAAAAGTTCAAAAAATCATCAACTTCAAATCTCATCTTGGAAAAATGTCATCATCCCGGAAGAAGAAAGCAAGAATTGTTCCGAAGAGGAAAGCAAAAGTTTTGTCTGATTATTCTAGTGATGAAGAGGAGTCAGAGTCGTGTGATTTTCAAGAAAAGTCATTTAGTGAGACGAAAAGAACGACTAGATCTACTCGCGCGGCCATGACTCTGGCTGTGGCTCCAATCTTCATGACTAAAAAGGACAGGGAAGAAGCTGAGCGAGTGCGTTTGAAACAAACACAAACAACGCAAAAGAAGCCCAAGCCCAAACCTTTAAACCCTGCAATTTTAGCATTCCTCCACTCTGGTGTTCCGGAAGCCATCATCAAAGCTCAAAAAGGTGTGGAGAAGAAAAAAGAAGATGACAACTATTTGGACACAGTTCAATTTTTTCCAAAATTTTCTCACAATATTTGTATCGGTGCTCAGGACTTGTTGTCGAGTAGTTCTGCTGACCGTTCAAAGTCGAACACCTGGCCCTGGCCGATACTAAACGGTGGTCAACCCAATTTTTCTTGTTTTGGACTCAGAACTACAACTACTAAGTTCACTGGTTTCGTTGAAAAATCAGGTGACCGGAGCGCCCCGATTAAGGATCTCCAATTTTGCTGCAAGAAACCCAGTTCTGTCCCATCCCTTCCACCATTTAAAAACGAGATTGACTACGCGGGGGATGAGGACTCTAGCAGTGACGAAACGCCTTTGCCTTGGATAGAAAAATATGCAGTAAAGCGTAAGAAGAAACTGGTGATTGACAGACAAAGTATGAGAAAATTTGAAGGGTGGTTGTCCCAATGGAAACGAGACATTGATGATGACGGAGGCATGAGTCGAAAGATTGTTCAGAAGAAGCGATATTCAGACTCAGATGCATTTACTACAAGTGAAGAAGAAGGGGAATTTAAGAAGAAGAGCGTTGTCCTTTGTGGTCCGACTGGTTGTGGAAAAACTGCTTTGGTTTATGTCATGGCTAAAAATCTTGGATTTAAGGTAAACTTGTCATTTGTGCATACTACAAGCTATCAATTCCCAAAATTCACAGTTACCAATTTTCTGTATAACTCCAATACTGCAAAATTAGAAAGTTCAGGCCTGCAGATTCTAGGAATGATGCTGATGCTAACGATATCTTTGGTTTTTCTTAAACGCAGGTTGTCGAAGTTAATTTTTCCAGCCGACGCTCTGGAAAAGAAGTCATGGAAAGGGTGGAGGAAGCCACATTGTCCCACAGACTAACGGACAATGCAGAAGTGGACGAAAGTCACTGTTTGATTCTTTTCAAAGACATTGACCTCGTACTTGCCGAAGAAGATGAAGGCTTGCATTCTGCAGTTGCTCAACTAATCACTGCTTCCGTCCGACCGATTGTGATGACCACTTGCCACCCATGTTCTCTTGACGTCAAAATTGAACGGAAAGACCCACTGTGGATTTATTTCACCTATCCTCTACCGTCTGCAATAGTCCAAAGAATTCTTCTACCCATCATTAAGTCGGAGTGTGAAGATTTTGAATTCAGTGATCGCAAATTGAACCGTTTAGGCTCAGTTCTTGAGTCTGTGGTTCGGCACTCCAATTGTGACATTCGGAAAAGCATTAATCAAAGTCAGTTTCTTTGCAATAACCGACTGTTCAGTGTTGAGAGCATTCATAAGAATTCGTTTCCTTTGACTGATTTTGAACATATAACTTCAGAAGATTCAGTCATCAAATCTACAACAGAGTCAAAGCATGACAATGGAATTTCAACTGTTGAAATCAGCAATGCGGAAAAACTACGTAATATTGAAGACTTGGATAGAATTTCGAAAAATTTGGAACTTATGACTGATTGTAGTATGATTCCTACTTTTCGCTCATCTGAAGACGAGACCGAATTCAAAACAGATGAGCTCCGGGCATCCATGCAATCTAATTTGTATTCATTGTTGTTGAACTCGGGGGGAAGCCAAAGAACAAACTCTGGTCTCAACATGAATGATTTCCATCGAACATTGTTGTATAGAAATGACTGCGACGTCTTGAATGAAGGCAAAGTTTATAAATTAAGTGAAGAATTGAGTGCCTACGTTGACTATGCTGATGACTTTGATGCGAAAGGCTACGTTAGAAGTATTATTAAAACAAGCGTTTTGAATTCAGTAGGACGACTCGCAAAGAGGAATGGACGGCTGTCCGGATACTTTAATCGACTCAGCTCTGACTTTATTCAAAAAGTTTGTGACACATTTGACTTTCAAGAACAACTGAAAATTGCAAAGGCCGCGGATGAAGCAGAGAACAGCTGAATGAATGCATGTGTCCTGTATTCATTTGCAATAAATCTTAGATAAAAGTGAATTCAGAAATACAAATACCTAATATTCTTGTTTTGGCTAATTGTGGTATTCCTTGTAAGTTCTCTGAGAAGCGCCAATAAAAGTCGAAATACTAAATTTGTTCATGTCAATTTGTGTATTTGTAATTTGTTTGCTGGTAGAGTTATTCCAGCGTGCATCAACTTTCCTTTTCTACATTTATTCATTCATGAAATGTAACTTGATTTCAACAGGCTCAGGAAATTTTTGGTGGTAAGTAGGAATAAAATGATAATAATTGCATTCAAAAGTGATAGAGGCAACCAATTCATTGGATAACTCTTGGATTTGGATTGGATAACTAACTAACTTGATAACCTGCACACTTTTTCTTTCGAAAATGATCTAATGGAAATTTCATGTGATTCCACCACGTAATAGTTCAAACTACAATAATGCTTCTTGCGCTTCGCCCTTCGCCTTCGACTTCTGGGGGAAAAACTAAATAACTACTGAAAGCTCTGAGCAAACTTGTAAAAGTTAAGAAGTAAAAAAAATTACTAAATTTAGCAACGTTACAAAATTCATTCCTCAGTCAGCGCGTATTTTGTAACTAGTCGTAACGCAAAGTAACTTTTGCACCAAATCTTACAATCGTTACAGTCTGTTAACTGCTGGATGGAATATTTTTAAAATTCGAGATTGGTCAGGGATATTGAGCAGATTGGATAACTAACTAACTTGATAACTTGCACACTTTTTCTCGTTAAGTTCAAATATAAAAAATAACACAATTTTTTGGTTAAGAAAAATTTCGAAGTACATTAAGTTTTCTGAATCAGTTTCAAATTTTGCTTTGCGTTGACTCTAACCTTGATCGCTGTATTACATTTTGCTTTGATTCTCCAAGAAATCATGACAAATCGGAAACAAACTCAACAAATTACCATCCTTGCTAATTGAAAATTCAAAACTTTATAAAGAAAAAGAAATTATTTCCTCTGAAATATCTGGATTCATTTGTAGGAGTTTAATTCACCAGAAATTAGTGAAAGCGAAAATGTCCAGCACAAATAATTTAAAATTTCACACTGGTGAAACTGAGGTTTGGGATTTGCGCTAACCTAAATTTTCAACGAAGCCAGTAACTGGTCAATTTCGAAATAAAATGCAAAAATATTTTCTTATCTAATTTTTATTTAATTCTCGATTCTTAATAATATAAAGTGTGAGCTAGATGATTGACAATAATTTCTTTTGATTAGGTTGGGTTGGATTACAAGAATTGTGAAATTATCTTTTAGCTAAGTCGCTGTGGGTGACTGTGACCATAGCTCCACCATAGCTTCCGGGTGGATACTAGGAATCGGACTCCAATTGTTATTTTCATCTTCGCCATTGTCGATAAAGTGTTCGCGATTGTTGATGTAGTGTTCGTCGTTGTCATTGTCGATAAAATTATCGTCGTCCCCATTGTCGATAAAATTGTCCTCGTCCCCATTGTCGATAAAATTTTCCTCGTCCCCATTGTCGATAAATTGTGGAATAATTTTCGTGTAGAAGTTTTCAGGTACCTCATTATCATCTGACACAATTATTTCCTCCTCCGCATCTGACATAAAGTTGTCCGTCGATATTTCCATCAGCAAATATTCTTCCTTTTTAAAGTTTGGGTGTGGCTCAAATTCCAAAATTTCAGTAGGTTCCAGCGGTTCTTCATCAAGAAACTGTGCAATGTCATGTAGGGTGCTGGTGCTGATGACGCTAACGTCTTCCTCGTTCCATATTTTTTGCCTTGCAAAGATTTTCTTCTCCAATCTGGTTCGCTCTTCTTCCGTCTTCATCAAACGTGTTTCTAGTTCTAGCTCATTTTGTTTTGACTTATCCAATTTAAATACCAACAATTCATTTTCCCATTTTTCATGTTTCAAATCGATACCCTTTTTAAATGATTCATTTTTTACGACTTCCAGTTCCTTCTTGGTTTTTTCAAGTTTTGAGTAGACCGCTTGCAAAGCCGTTTTCATTTGTTCTAGTTTCTGAATAGCCTGTATGATAATAAGTGTTTAAATTTCCAAGTTAGAAAATCAATCAGGAATCAGCAATGCATACGAAAGGACTTTGCAAACTTACACAATTTTTTTCTTCGACCACAGCATTATAAGCCTTTGCAGAATGACGTGCTCGAATTGCATTTTTGTAGTTAAAAATATCATCCTCATATTTTGCAATTTTCTTCAGCAGAGTGATATTTTTATCCCCATTTTCCTTGCTAATGATCATTTCCTTTCTAAGTAATTCACATTTCTTTTGTAGTTCCATATAATCCTGTTCCAAGTTTCCATAGTAAGTTTCAAGCTGCAAACAAACAAAATGAAACTTTTATTTTGACCACTGCAAAAATTGGAATCGAATTTGGAAACCAATTCTTACCCTCCAAGCCGTTTTTTCCGAGTTGAGTATTTTTTCTTTCCATTCTTTTACTCCTAACCATACTTCTATAACCCGACAAGCCGCCCAACAGAATGCTACCATCATCACAGCAATTCCGATCACCATATCTGTTCAAAATAAAAAAAGGTCAAATCTAGAGTCAACAGATTCATCAAATTCCATCTTTCTGCATTCGATTGATTGAAACCTCTTGTCAGAATTTTGCAAATAAAAAAAATTGAGAATTTTATTCAGAATTGTAACTTACATCCGCGTCGTTTAACTTCCGGTATCAAATCCAAATACATCAGTCCAATCGCAAGTGCGGATACAAAGGAGGTGAATCCGAAGACTCCAACCTCAAACCGTGCACCGTTCATTTTCATCGTAGATCGTAGAGAAGCAGAAAGCTCGCAGTGTTTATTCAACAGTCGACAAACCAAAAACTCAAAAAACGTTCTCGAGAGAGAGAGTAGAGAGAAATTGATGTTCACACAAAAGATGACAAATCGCATCTGAAAGTTTCTGAAAATTTTCTCAAGTCATGAACATCCAAAAGTTTGGAGCGATTACCATGGATTTTGATTTCGACAATTTTTTCCGCAATGCGGAAAGGTGGAAGCAATTACAAAATTAAAAACGCCATCCGTAATGAATCTGCGAGAATGCAGAGAGTTTACCAAAGCAACCTAAAATGTGTACCGTTTCAAATCAACGGTTTCGTCCCAGCAATGCAACCGCAATAATTTCTAGACTTTTTTAAATATCAAAAAACTGCAAGCAATAAAATTTCATTCAAGCTGTGCTAGTTCCTTTTGGAAAATTTTGAGAAATTACACCAACATCGACATAGCTCATTTTCTTGCATGTTTGCATTGTGGTTTATTTCATTGTCTACAAAATTTCGTTGCTACAATGCAGAATTTCTCATCGCCTAATCTTCTCCTATGACAGCACAAGTTTTGGAGAAAAATCGAACGCACAAACTCCAAGCCCAATTTTAGGTGATCTCAAAACAAATGTTTAGCCATGTGGAGCATTACAATTCTTGGGATGTTCCGGCAATAAAAAGATTTATGCACAATCAAACGATCGGGTATTCGGGAGTCTACTATTCGACTAAATTAAATTAAATCCCCGTTAGCGGCAGCGGTTTTGCAAAATTTGGTACTGCCCATTCTAACTTCTCTTAACGTAATGATAGTTGCTACATTTGATCCTTTGCGTGAGCTTCCAGTCCTGAATCTTGAAGATGAGCTTGGAGTGAACAAAGAAGTTCTGGAAAATGAAGACATTTTATCTGGAGATAGAGAGAAATTAACCATTTGTTAGACAGCGAAATCTGTTAATTAATATTCAAACACTGCAAATGTGACTTACTTTTGACTGAATTAAACTTGAATTGTAGCTGCCTTGCAGTTTTACGTTTGCAAACTACTATGATAAAAATAGCTATTGGTTGTAGCAAATTGATTATATCACTTATAGTCCAGTACCACTGCTCGTGGGAATTTGATAACTGAGAGTGAATCCAAGAAATTACTTCAAGAATCCAAGTTACGCCCATAATTATGAATAGTTTACCGAATAGTTCCCACCTACAAAGAATGAAATTCAAACTCGCTACTGTATGCTTAATTGTATCGCAATATTGCGTTTCTCTTAAAAGTTGTTGAAAACATACGCAGATTGTTGCTTGGAGTTTCTTTGCAAATTTCGTGAACTGGAGCGCACAGCTTGAATGTTTGTTGCAGTGGAACAAATGAAGAATAAATTAAAAATCATTAGAAGGCCGATGATGCTGTAAACGTAGTAGCCGAGAGCTTCTCGAGAAATGTAGCAGTTTTCTTGACCATAATTGGGAGCCGTTATTCTATGCTTAGAGTTCCGTCTAGATTATTTGTTAAAATTAATTTATTAAACTTGCGTAATTAGATATTAGATCCTACTATGTCAATATACCTACATAAATCTAAATACAGAACCTGTTAATGACATCTAAGCAGAATCCTGTCACAACAATTACTCCAGGCACACCAAATCCAAATGAAGAGTACATGTATAAAGTTTTTCCACTTTTGAATTTTTGAGACAATCCTTCAGTAGATCTGTCAGGAATTTAATGACGCAACACTCACTCATTTGTTGAAAGACTCTTCACAAATCACAACCTCAACCGCATAGTTTATTCTCAATTGTTACCTGAAAGTTTTCCAGATATCGTAGTCAAATACTGTCATCCAGGCGAAAGTACATAGCAAGAAATAGTGACCCAGTACCCCTGCAGGTACAAACAATTACGACCAGATTTACGACAACAATTTATAACAGTTACAAAGAAGGTCACCGTTTAATTTCAGAAATTACTAAATGCCAGCTTGAAAGCATTTAGCTTGAATTGGAAGCAGTATGAATTCGAATTTTCTTTTATTACCGACAAAAACGCAAGGCGCACTTCTCAAGTAATAAATGGAGTCTGCTGGAAATAGAATTGGAATGGCGTGTGATACTCCGAGGAACAAGTAGGTGAATAGCATGGAGACCATTGAATATAAAATTGTCCAACCGTGAGCAGATTTTGTCTCGAGTATCATGCATTGAATAATCGAAGTAATTAGAAGAAATGCTGCGGATATGAATAACAAGGCTGAGTAGATGATTTCATAGAGATGCTCAGGTTTCTAATGAATTAAAAGTACCAAATTTACTATTATACATCAGCACAGTCCTTTTATGTCGCGGATTTACTAACCTCAGCTACAAATGTGCCACTTTCGCACATTATCAAAATATCGTCTTCGTCCAACCCTGTGAAATGTTTGCTTTCTCCAAAATTTTGCATGCCGTCCATACAGAATGGCGTCCCACGAACTTGGTCCCAGTTTTTCGTCGTTTCATTTAGAATGATAACATTTCCGGTTGCCAGAATACGAAAACTGCAACACAAAAATTGCATCGCACGCAGACCGATTATTTCCATCGTGTGGTACAGTTTGATAAGTTCAAACTCATGTTAGCAGCCAATGACTTCAATTAATTTAATCAACAGACAACATGACGTACGGAGTTTTCTGAGCTCCATTGAGATCTCGATTGTGTCGACTAATCAGGTAGGATGCAGACGAAATTAAATTACAATCGTTTTGTGACGGCAAACCAATGTTAAAGCCCAGCGGGAGACTCTGTTGACTTGGATCGTTTTTTTCGAAAGAGTTCCTGTAAATTGGTGGAATCCAAGATATTCGGTTGGATGAAGTGCAGGAATATGTCTCCATGTCTATCACTTGGCCGGGAGGACAACATTTGTTCACACAAATTGCGAAATTTGTGTTGCATTCGGGCTGGCATGTTGTTATCGAAATCGGCTGGTGTGAGCTGAATATTTTTTATATGAATTGAATTTTAATGTATTTTTTTTTATCTCAAGCCAATTTGAAGTCCGAAAATACAACAACGATATACTTACTGTTTTGACAAGCTAATACAGTAGTGCATAGGATCAAAACTCTTGGCATGTATGAAAACTGAGCCATTTGAATTAAATTTCGGCAGAGCTTTCGCTTTGTCGAAATTTCCATTGTCTTGTCCCGAGAGGCTTTCCTGGTAAATACTGCTGCTAACCGGGATTGAGATCAAATTCTGAATTGGTAGTTCAGTAGACATATTCGTCAAGCACCCAAAGGATTCATGCTTCAACCTTTGAATTGCAAAGAAAAGCAGATTTAGATTGCATTCGGTTTGCTTAAGGTATATTAGCTAACTGAAACCCTAAATACTGTAAGAAGTTAAACCACAGATGTCGAATTCATTACTAACTAATTATAACTAATAACTTGGAAATATTTGACAAAATTGTGCACAGAGGAGTAATTTCAAAAATAGAATTAAAATAAATTTTACATCAATTGCGAGCGCGACGTTGGTAAAATTATGTGATAAGTCTCAAATACTATTAAAATAATACTATGTGCTTTTTTTGTGATACCGCATACCCTGAACCCTGATTTATGATGTACTTGTAATGTTGTAATGAAATAAAGGACTATTGAAAACGTTAGATATAAGATGACTGGATGTGGTGACTATTGATACTTGATTGAATTAAATTATTGAAATGCTCTACTCTAACTACTCTTGCAGTTCTTTGTTCTTCTTGCGAAGTTACAAATTTCTTAGAAATTCTTACAGAGTTTGCTTAAAGTCATCCAATCTCTACGCCCAAAATATTAATATATCTTACATAATTTTTTTTAACTGACCTGAATGAAATGTTCATTCGATCAACGGCTATCTCTGCTGGAATAGTGATAACATTGACACCTTGGACTTTGCCCTCTTCGTCTTCGCAAACATTTAGTTCAACCAATTCATTGACTTTTCCACAATTTACAACATTTGGCGAAACAAATAAAACAAAAAATATTTTCACAATTAATATTCTAATTTTTGAAACCATTATCCGATAGCACATTTTTGGCTTGCCAAGTGCAACAGTGTCCGACCAAATAATTCACTTCATAGACTGTGCAGTGCAGTAATGTGTATTCCACTATTGACAATTTAAACTTGTGCATTCAGATGTGAAGACGTGCTGTACATATTGTGAGAGCACGGATGCAAGGGCAGGAATATCGGCTTAAATTGAGATTGATATTGGACTGGAATTTCGACAAGGACTGAGCCACTTTCTCCGAAATGCTTTCCTTCTTATGGAGCGCACAAAATACTCGAAATACTAGACGCTGAAACTTTGATATGGCGAAAGTAATGACGAAAGAACAGTATGATGAAGAGACGAAGCTTAGGTGGCTTGACACCAGTTGATCCTTAGCACATTTATTTTGCGTTGGTGTCTTCAAATAAAAACGGATAGTGTTTTTCCTCGGGTTTCGTAAAGCAAGTGGAAAACGAATCCGTACTTTCTCTTGGCAGGGATATCCATCCAAGTTCTTGGATCTGAAGTTGACATCGGAGAACCGAATAGTGAAATAAACACCCAAGCTCTAGCATGGTGAAAATTAAATTTGAAATCTAACCTCAAACGACGTGCGACGTCAATTTAAAAAGAGATGAAAATCTGTGAGGTCCACATCCCAAGTCACTGAAGTCACAAGTCAGTGACCACCGCAAAAATGATTAAGTCTCAACCTCAACAAGGATTTTCTAAAACGCAATACGTGTGGTTCGTCTCGACGAAACTGACACGGTCTGGAGAGGAAGTATTAAAAATAATAGGAATGAATAATGCATTTTATGACTTTGTGACTCAAAACAATACAAGTAGAAACGAAAGTAGAACATCAAATAAATCAAAACAACCAGAACGGGATGTTTGACAAGCAGCACTGGATACAGAAACACACCACGGGTTTCCATTCTGACTTTAATTTCGCACACTGCGTAATTTAGATCATATCTAGTGCCCAGTATTTCGACCTTCAAAAATACATCGCAGAAGGAATCTCAAAATACTAAGCCAATACGACTCAAATTTGCAAAATGATTTTGTGGTATTAATTTCAAAATCACTTAAGGCCGACAATGTGGTTGACTAGAGGTTTGTTCATTACGAATGTGTGAGTTGTGACGAGGATGATAATTGAGTGATTATCAAGTTCATTGCTCAACGATTTCTTGCCAAATTTATGCCGTTGCACGAAGTAAGACTTAAAATCAAGCGATGAAAATCAATCAAGCATTTAGTCAAAGTTGGATTGGACTCGCCAATTTGATTTTCAGAATTTCAAATTCAGGAATTACAACTGAAAATCTCTTTGATTTATTTTACGGTACAGCTTTTGAGATAGATAGAATGTTAGAAATTCAGAAGCCGGCCTTGTTAGCTTTTCCTTTCTGGAAATGAAACTGGACATGGGAAGAAGGGTCTGTCTAACTATTTGGGTTAAGGCTAAGCTTTGTGTCCTTTGTGCTGAGGGGAAAGTTTGACAATTTCCTGGCTATGGTGGAGAATCATTCTGTCAAATAGGCTCGGCTTGTCAAGCCGACACAATCCAAGCTAACCACAATTTGATGTGATTATTTTGCTCCTCATCGAGTACTGGGAGCTGAGGATATTTTGCCAACATTGAAAAATAACCGGAAATATTCCACATCACGATCCGCTTGCAATATTTGACGGTAGATTTGTCGAGAGGACTTGGAAAGATTCAAATCATTGTCTTATGCTGTGACACTGTGAGTGTTTAAGGGTAATTTGCACCCACTCGTGTTTCGTGTGTTAGTAAATCCAAAAATGCACACAGATTAGTGTTTCAATATTGGGTTTGTATCGTACATCATTTATGGAAATTGCAATGTTGACAGTTCATCAGGGCTGCGCGTGCGCCCTGTAATTAATCAATATGTGTTAGTTACCATGATCAAACCAGTATTTAATTGTGGAAGCTGCTTGATCGGGTTCCTGATACACGGACTTTCGAATTGAGTCCGTATTTACATTGATTTGAATGAATTAACAACGCCACATGAACGAAATTATCCAATCTGCTAGGACCATAAAATATGCAACAGCTTCGACTAATAAAAAGAACCTTAGTTAATTAATATTAAATCTGTTGAGGAGAGAAACTCAATATTTTATTTTTTAATCGAGTTGTTGAAATGCTCTGGGATAGATTGTGTGTGCAACATCACGAAACAAAAACAATTTGAGAAAATTCAATTTGATATGGTAGCCCACCTCGGCCGCCACTGTATTTAAGGCCTTATGCCATATTTTATTCAAGAAAAAAATTAAAGAAAAGCGTGCATTCCTGCAATGCAATTGATATCCACTCTAGGAATTCGCTCAATTTCACTCTCACACTTCTGTCCATATCCTACAAATTTCCAAACTGATTTTTCATGTAATCATGAACATGCAGATGTGAGGAAAGTTTAAAAGACTCTGAAATCTTTCTTTTCTCAGAGCATTTTTTCTGACAAAATAATAGCAATAGTTAGTTATTACATTTGTTAGTATCGTAATCTATTTTTCGAACAACTGATTTCTTAACTCAAGCGAAGGCACACTTCATCTTTCACTTCTCCTTTCATAAATTAATTTTTTTTGAAAGTCAGTTTCCAACTTCAGAGCACTTACTCTCATGCACGTCATTAAAGATAAGAAGGCGGCGTACCTTCTGTGCAGTGGACAGCATAATATATGAAAAGTACTCAACTTGCAAATTGATAATTCAATTTTGATCTTAAGTTTCAGCTATACTGGCAAACTTGGCCTAGAGAAAATGAATACGTTCATCATACTCAAGGGTGGAATTTATTACAAACATTAATCCTTTGAGTTGAAAAATCGATTAATAACTTGCTGCACAATTGCAGAACTTCTAAAAGCGGTATACAGCAACACAGTGTGAGCCAAATAAAACGAAACCAACGGAGAACGTTTAGAACGTAACCAACTGGAGCAGAATTTTCTAGAAAATGGATTGACTTGTGGTAATTTTTTTAAATTCAACGCAACCAAATAATTAAATAATTTGATTCTTCCAACCTCAATATCATGTCTCACAGATCTTCGTATGAAATCAAAACCCACAAAGGTATGTCAATCAAAAGTCAACCATTTTCTTTGCTGTCGCCACTTTGTCATAAGATTGCCCATATTCATTCAGTAGAAGTGAATATCTTTCTCTCCGTCACGAAGAAGCAATTAGTATCTGACAAACATATTTTTTATATCACAAATTTTACCAATTTAAGTATTTGGCCTTGCAATTTTAAATTCGCTGAAAGCTGTCATAAATTGTTCTGTGAAAATAATTTAACAACAAATTGACAAACTTTTATGAATGGAAACTTATACCGTTCACAGAAGCTCAAACCGTTTTCCAGAAAATTTTGTTTGAATTGCCTGCTTGCTTTTTAACTCACGCTGTTTATTAGTAAAATCACCAACTGTGCTACACAGCTGTTAAACACATTCCATTCACGATCAGAGTCAGAAATTGCGGTCATCAAAGTTATATAAGCACACGCTGTCAGGTTGGTGCCTTGTCTGGTCCATTGTTTTCGTCTATACGATCATTCCGTGAATTGCATTAATTATGCAACTCCTTGTCAAACTCATCTCGATAGACCTTGACTGTGAACTTTATATTTAGCAACAGTTTTTTTACCTAGCAAAAGTCTACACTTTTGAATTTGATGTATATTTTTTGCAACTTCCATTCCAATTCCTATGAAATATGTGAAATGATTGGTCAACTTCACAAAATCTTACAAAATATGTATTGTATTTGTATTGTAGCGTAGTGCCATAATGCTAACGCTCAACTCCAACACACCTCGATGTCCTATGTAAATAAATTTCCTTGTGAAAGCGATTCATTTAATAAGAACAAACCAGAGTGAACAAGATGCTGTGATTTTTTTAGGCTGCAATACGAACAACGATTTTTTATCTTGTTAACATCGATTGATTGATAATCGGAGATTCATTCATATGTGCTTCAAAATGTTCAGAGCAAATGACGTCATAAAGTCCTACAAAAAGCATTGTTGCATAAAAGCAATGGAATTTCGTAATCACATAACAATTCAACGAAGTGTGTCCAGCTGATAAGTTTCTTAAAACAGAAATTTTGCTTCGTACCCATTGTTGCACCAAATCCAAGTACCTGCAATATGAAGTTAGCAGTACTTTGTCTGCTTTTGTGCCTTGTAGCTGTTGGTCTTTCTGTGGTACGGTTTCAAATTAATGCACAGATTTCTATTGTATCGTGACTTGAATAATGATAACGAGTAATGATAAAATGTTATTTTACAGCCACACAGGAAGGAACACAGGCATGACTCCTCTGAAGAAGATTCTCCCGAAGACTCGTAATGACTTATTTTTTACGTTATTTTATACATCCTAAAATGTTTTCGAAAACTAAGTTTGGAAATGTAGGAATTCGGTGAAAGAACCACGTCGCCCTTCGTCCCGGAGAGGACATCGGAGAAATCAGGAACAAATGGGACCTTGCAACCCGTCAACGACTACCACAAGCACGACAACTACACCGTCAACAACTACAGCTCGTGACTCAAATTCAAGTTCCTCAGAAGAGTAAGCCAAGCCAAATCAGAGTGATCTCCTTACAATAACGCAATCATATTTTTTCTTTAATTTTCAAGGGACAGCCAAGAACACAAGCGGAAGGGTAAAGGTGGCCGCAGGCGAAAACAAAGGAGACGTAAAGGCCAAAATAGAAACCCTGCAAAAATGTGCGCCAGAAACAATGCCATTACCCCAAGTACAACGAACCCCACAACAACCACAAACCCAACCGCGCCGACAACAACAAATCCAACCACGCCAACAACAACAAATCCAACCACGTCAACAACAACAAATCCAACCACGCCAACAACGACAACAAGTCCAACCACGCCGACAACAACAAATCCAACCACGCCGACAACAACAAATCCAACCACGCCGACAACAACAAATCCAACCACGCCAACAACAACAACAAGTCCAACCACGGCAACTTCAGCAACGGCAAGCACAACTACTCCAACAACAACAACCGCCCCGACAGATGTTGGCGTAAAAGGCTAGAGTTATTAACCATCTTTGGGAATATCTGGTACAAGCTTAGGAGAGAGCTTACATGAAAAATTAAATCAATATGAGCTCTTAAACCATTCCGTGTGGAAATAAAAATTATTGTGTAACTAACTAAAAATTACTGTAGAATCCAAGAGCGTCAATCATAATTCAAGAACTACAATTTTTGCACACATATGCTGTAAGCAAGTTTTAGTTTAATTAGGTTCAAACGTGGTCTTACAGTAGAAAATTGTTTACCAAATTCGATATTGAAAACTATTCTGAATAATCCGTGTCTTTCTGGCTCGACTTGCGTTTGAGAACTGATTTATTTTATCCAAACTCGCTCACTTATAA
>JAQGCM010001024.1:0-18105 GCA_034699705.1 Hymenaphorura dentifera
ACGTATTCCCTGAGCCGCAATACGTCATATCATCAAAGAGAATCTTTCGCATTTAGTTTGGTATGTGTAACAATGTGGATTTGGTGTGATGCCACTGCCCTGATTCTAACGGTGCTCTTATTTATCCTCCTCATAATAATGATCATTCATAATTCATAATAACACCTTGTCTTGAATTCCATCAAAGTTTCAACCAATTTTTTTCACTACTTTCTTGGTTTGGCACGAAAGTCGGCACTAAAATGCCAAAATATGCGAACGAACCTACGTGTTGTGCATGCAATGCGTTGCGTGAGGTTAAAATTCCACTACATTTTCCATTTTGCCGTGTCTTTTGCGGCTTATTGAGTTGACTGAGCTCATGAATGACTCGTGCTTGCAAAGCTGAGATGTGAAAGCAACTTTTTTTAAGATGTGATTTCAGTTGTATATGCGACTCTTGCGACTTTAGCGACTCTCAAGATTGCAGATCCGATAGCATCTTTCTTTTTGTTATTATTGTTATTAGGTGGACAAGAAAAATAGAGTTTACATGTGAGTAAGTAGGCTCAGAAAAAAATGTGCAAAGCAAATACAAGGAAGAGAAATTCTTGTTTTTGCCAGCAAGTAGCCAGGGATTTGGATTGGGACACTTTTTTTTTGCTTTTGCAAACCGAATCAGCATAGCACTTTATGCTTTGCGAATACGAATACTAGTGTTTAAGGATGTGAGTTGTGCCAATTTATGCAAAAGTCTCTTTTTTTGTCTCTTTAACTTGTAGAGATGCGAGTGACTTGAGTGTTCCTGACATTTCTGGGCTTGGAGGAAGTGGATTACCTTTCAAACGAAACACAGTTCTTCGCACGAGTTTAAGGAAATCTCCTCAAAAGTAAGGAACTGGCTATCGGTTAATTCTTTCATTGGTATTTTTATTTGTAATTTCATTTCATGTTTGTGGTGGATCTATGAAAGCTTGCTGAAATTTCAACTAGATTGGCTAATATTTTTAACTGTGGATTGTTTAGCGTTAAGTTAGCTTACATTTCAAATTTTGGATGGAGTTTTAGTTAGCACCACATGGACTTCATAAAATTCTTAAAAGAAATTATTCCAGTGAATTTCTTCTTACTAAGCAATTTTAATCTGTTTAAATAGCAACTTGGATACTATGGGCCATCGCCGCTGGGGTTCTTTCAGAAACACGTAAGTATCACTTTACAAAGAATTCTCCAAATTTTTAGATCAATACGCTTTCCCTGATAAAGTTTTTCGAGATCCTCATTGGCAATTTGTCGGAATCTGAGAATGTGACTTTTGATTTATTTAGCTGGAAAATGATTGCATTTGATTTGAGTTGCTTGCAGAGTTCGTGTGACACGAATAATGAAATCATTTTTTTTTCATTAAACAATACCTTTCACTTTGGCGAGTCGAAAACAATAATGAGATCAGAAACAGCTCTGAAGAAGCTGAGAAACAAGTTGATCTTGAAGTTGGTCTTGAAGTTTCTCCTATTTTTTTGAAATCACGTTGTTAATGTTGTATAATTTTGCGACGGTATTTTCGAGACCGATTGACAGAAATTTCACTTTCAAGTCTTATCGGCAATGTTTAACCGAAATGATTAAATTATTACCAGCTCGTATTTTCTTTTGTCGGGTTCATTCATTATCTTTCAAAACAATTTACTTCAAAACTCGCCTTGTCTAAAAGATTTCAATCAAAACAGGAAAGGATTTGAAATTAGTTTCAAACTTCAAAAATTGTATTGACGAATCGCCGAAATACATACTCATTCTGCACCCATTTCAAGGTTTTCAGTCATATTGAAAAATCAATGTGTACGCCAGATCATGTCTACTCTCTTCGAATTTGAATTGTTTTCATTTGTCATAATTGTGATTCTAATTTTTTGGTTTTTACACTACTTTTGGCTCAATAGGTCAGGAAGCAAACGACCCGTCGTACCTGTGACGTCCTCAAGTGCCTTAGCAAGTCAATTGTACAGAAGTTCAAGTTTTCATTCTTCAGGTCGAAGTTCAGCCGGTGATGGTGAAGAAATGTATTCGGACGGATCACTAGAGGACGAAGTCATTGATCTCACACAAAAAGTACTAAACAAATTGCATTCAATCTTATCATATTTTGCAAATCAACTAGAAATTACTAAATGTAAAATGTAAAATTTGAAATTGTATCGAATTTCGACAAAAAAATTCTTTCAAAATTTCCATTGCGACAATAATGGCCAATTCGTGGTCAATTTGGTTTTGGTGAAGAAGTTCGGGGGAGAGGAGTAGCTGTTATAGTATCTCACCTAATTAATCATTTGTTTAATTATTTTAACTGGCGTTGCGTTGCAGAGACGTTTATTCGATTTATTCCAAGTGTTTTTTTTAAATTTTACTTGAATTATATTTGTAGTAAATTCTTTGCAAGGACATAATTCATTCAGTCATTTGGTTAATGATAGGTTCACCATTTGGAAGAAAAGTTCACGGTGCTCGCTGAAAATCAGTCAGATGTGGATGACCGCTATACGCGAGCCAAACAAGAGAATGCAGAGATCTCTACCAAACTTTTCATGGTCGAAGAACAATTGCGAGACTCTGAACAAAGAGCTGAGGAAAAACTTCGTGAAGAGCAGCGTCGCTTCAAAGAGACCCTCACTCGACTTGAACGCGAAAAACAATTACAAATTGAAAACTATGGAATTCGACTTCAGTCTTTGGAAAAAGATTTTGAGCTATCCAAGTCAGAAACTCTTCGACTCAAACAACAATTGGAGCGAGAAAGGCATTCACATGAGCTTCAGGCTGATAAGCTTCTTGAGACTGAAAGGGAATTGTCAACTCTGCGAGATGATAATCGAAACCTTTTAGACCAGTCAAGGAAAGAACGAGAATCTCTAGTATTAGAAACATCGGGATCACAACAAGTTAGTAATTCTTGCAATTTCTATCATTGTTTCAGAAATCCATTTTTAAATTTTGCAAGAAAATTGCACCTCCCTATAAAGGCCCTTGACCAGATAAGATAACGTGGGATTATTAGCATAAAATTACAGCAATAAATTGCTAATCCCTTCGTATAGAAATCCAACCTCACTAAAATGGAATGCTAAAATTTTACTTCACACACACTAGCTGCTAGCTACGTTAAAAACCATTCATTCTCAAATTATTGCCCAAAATGTTCAGCATTGTTCAGATTTTGTTGTCTATTTGCTGTGCAGGCACTTCTCGACTTAAAAAATGAAGTGGAATCCATGAGACGCTTCCAAATGGCAAATTCACCGAATAATACACTAAAACATGCTTATAGCATTGACGGGTCTTCTAGACTTTCGGAACTGGAGGAAGAGAATAAACGACTGAAACACGAAAATAAGGGTAAATTTCGGTTAAAATTTATAAGAAGTTCTTTTCAAACATTAATTTTGACAAATTTTGTGATACAGAGTTAAAAGATACCAATGATGACCTTACTGCCCAACTTCTCAACCAAGGGTAAGTGAATTTTCAATTTAAATTTACCTAAAGATCTCAGTGTTATATTTGTGTTTTCTGGATCCTAATTTTTGCATTCTACTCTATAAATAGGTTGGAGGAAGGCTTACATCTTCTGACGCTCAATAGCATGGGAAATGGCAATAGTTTAGCTGCCGAATTTGAAGCAATGTCTCAAGATCAGGTTAGTTTTTTTA
Source organism: Hymenaphorura dentifera (assembly GCA_034699705.1). Classification (NCBI taxonomy): domain Eukaryota; kingdom Metazoa; phylum Arthropoda; class Collembola; order Poduromorpha; family Onychiuridae; genus Hymenaphorura; species Hymenaphorura dentifera. The sequence goes on from JAQGCM010001024.1 coordinate 3,687, forward strand.
AAAATATTAAAAGTCTGTAACAATTATATTCAAAAAGCACGCTTTTCCATGCTCACGAAATGACTTTGTTGAGTTGAATGCGTCTTGTCGAGAGGTTTGTCAAAAGATCAATATTAAAAAATGAGATGACCTATTTTATCATATTTTAGTCACCGAATGAGATGAAACCAGGATTTGGTGATATTTTTGGAACCGATATTTCAAAGGTCATTATAAAATTCTATTGGATTGGGAATGTAAATATATGGCTGGTAGCGGTTGGCAAAAATGTTTTCATAATCATAAAACCAGAACAATTTCAATATTACTAGGATTTTTTCTCTAAAATTGCATGTCTACATTAACTCTGAAGCATATTATGTTGCTTCTCTGCACAATGTAACTACTCAAAACCTGGGAGTTCCATCCAAGCATTCATTTACTCTTCGCTGCATGCTGCATGATCAAATTTTGGGAATTGATGCTTTTGCTTTCAAAATCAAACCAACAAAAGTTATTTACGTTAAAAACAATTTTTATTTCAGGTTAAAATTGCTCTGAAAGAACAGAAGGAAGTCAATGACCAACTTCGATGTTATATTGATGGAATTCTACTCAACATCGTAGAAAATTATCCACAGCTCCTAGAAGTCAAGAATAAATGCATAAATCCAAAGCATTGAGAGTGCTGCTAAAGTCATTAAAGTATTTTTTTCCAATCTCGAGTCTAAAATTAATACAGAAATCAAGTGCGGCAGGTGAGAGAGAATTGTGAAATCAGTCTTGATTACGTTTAAAATTTTACGCAAAACCACAGTATTTATTAAAACGCATAATACCGTTTTCCGAAGCGGAAATTAGTATTGTTATCCTCAAATGGATCAATCAAACCAAATCCGTCCTGTTCACGTACTTACTAAGTGTGCCTTGAAAGTGTGTAAACCGTGAGGATTCTGGTACCCTCGAATGAATCTGGATTCGGGTGAAATATCAAATTTCTTTTAACTTTGTAATTCAACAGTTCTCTCGACCAATTTTGTAAAAACTTTTGCAATTGCGAGTTGAATCCTTTCATAAAATTAACCAAAAAGTGTGTCTCACCGTGTTTGTACGTAGCGATATGTTGGTTTGTGAATTGTGAGTGCTAAAAACGGGAGCGTTTGCTGTTAAAGAAACTTAATTTTACTGGTCCGAGCAAGGAAGATGTGTAGAAGTCCGTTTTTACAATTTTTGGAATGAACTGTACGTTATGTTATTGTAATGATTTTAAAGTGTAAAATGACTAGTATCAACAGTGTAAATAATAAATTGTTGTGAATTGTCAATTTTTAACACGAAAAGTCTTATTTAGAAAGTAAATAAAAGTACGCATTTTTAAAACTCGTATTCGTTACGGCCGCAGCGCAGTGCAGAGTGCAGACTGCACTGTTCAATGTTCTGATTTTGGCATTGTGTACTTTTCAAATTCTTACATTTGTAAAAATTGTAAACAACAAATTCATAAGCAAAGAAAGGCGGCGGCTTGGTGCGGATGCGGATGGAATGAAACTGGAGTATTTATAAAAATAATAAAATGTGGAAATATGAAATTTGTGTGGCCTTTTCTCAAGCAAATTGCTCGGTGTATGTACTATATTGTAATTAAATTGCAAAATTGTTCGTAATTAAAATAGCGAGTCACAAAGGCTGCACCTGCTCTACGATCTGGAATTCTAAACTCATGCCAGGTATAGGTCCGGAAAACTTTCAAAATGAAAACAATTCTGAGTCATACTACTTTGCCCAATTTGAAAGTATGTATAAGTATGAAAATATTGAAATTGTTGTTTAATTAGTACTTGAAATTAGCTCAGAACTCATTCAAACTTGAAACAACAAACAAATTACGCATCCAAATAAAAATGTAGTTAGATAGCACCACAATGAATAAATTGGTCTGCATTCTCTGTGTAGCCAAAGAAGTCAAAACGTCATTGTGTAATTGATATCGTTTTTAATTGCAGGAAAATTTTCCAAGTCGAAGAAAGCCACAGGCTACGGCTACAATAAGCACAAATCATCAAACGGCCAAATAAGAAAATGCAGAAGAAAGATCTGACATGAGTCAATCTCAAAAACACTGCAGACGCAGCGTAGTTAAATTTAAATCACTAATTAATTCAGTCAAAGTGTCAGAAGCAAATTTTTGGAAAATTTTATAAGACAATTTCAAAACAAAAAATAACCAAATCCAAACTTTCCGAATAGAGTGAAATAGAAAAAAGTCGATTTTGTGAGTCTCATAGAATTTGTGTGGTAAGAATTGAATTGAAGTCAACATTGAAGAGTTGTGTTGTTATCCCGAAACCTGAACCCAAAAATTTGGTGCAGTGGGAAAGGATGAAAAAGTGAAGTTTCAAGTTCCTAGTTTTTAATTAATCATTAGAATTTTACAAAAGTCAGACGATTAGAAGAACAACAATGGGAATTCGATCTTCGACCCTAATTGACAATCACAATCACCAAATTATTGAAAATAATATAAATCAGCAAGAACAAAATATTAGAAGAAATCGAGTCTACTCCACATCACATATACAAGGTCAGTTTTTTTTATTTGATTCGCAATTTTCTCACGTTAAATTTAATTGTGCTGAATCATTCGATATAGTTAATAGTGGATTGTTGGTCACATTTGATTTAAGATTTGTTGCGTTACATCTTCTTCGAGTCTAATTTCGAATGCCTAGCACAGCTATTACCAATATATTACCAGACTTTAAATCGCTGAATGCAAATCCGAAATCCACATCATATTTTCGAAAAAATGCAAAGTTTTGATATGTTGCTCTTTTCAATCTAAACTGTGGACTGTAAATTGTAAAATTAGGCGTTTTCCTGTGCGTCCCTTTTGGTTAAATGCATGAAAGTGCTGAGAAGTGAGAAGGGAACTTTAATAATTGATATTTTTTCTGATTACACAGATGACCTCCGACCAAACACAATTTTACGCTCTTATTCAGTTTCGACTGGTTCCCCGGCTACTTCCTCCTCTGCATCATCATCACATCATACTTTAGTTCATTCTGGTCTCCCGTGGCTGCCAACATCGTATCCAGGTTTGGCAACCAGAAAACCACATTAAAATAGCCTAATATCATTAATAATTGAAATCACAATTATTTTAACTCGCATTGCAGTCAAATGTCCGATATGTCACCATGAATTGAATCCAAACGACTACGAATTGCATCTTGTCATTTGCTTGACACGTCCAAAATTATGTTTTAATCGTAAGTTGGTGTTTATTATTTTGATTTCTGATTCCTGAACTCATTCATTCTAAAATATTTAACTAATTTCCAACCTTGCAGAAGATGTGCTTGACGAGGATAAAGGGGAGTGTATAATATGTTTTGAAGATTTGAAGCAAGGTGATATAATCGCTCGGTTGCCGTGCTTATGCATTTACCATTTAAATTGTATCCAGCTCTGGTTTAACGTCAATCGGGTTTGTCCTATCCATACTGAATGAATCATTATAATACTACATCAAACAATCCACATCAAAGAATGCGCATAAAAATAATTATTAAGCTTATCGTATAAAACCGCAAAACGAATAATATTAATAATGTAACTTAAGTTTTTGTGTGTAATTAATTGATATTGATGTCGGATGTATGTTAGGATAGAACCGTAGAAAGAGCAGTTATGATTTTCAGATTAGTTGATAATTAGGATTTAAGACTACTTGTGTACATCTCAAATCAAGTGATTTACATTGAGGATGAGGCTGTAAAATTGTAAAATATGACAACATCACTTCGCAGATTTCGTGCAGAGGACAGAGTGCAACTAGTAGATGAAAATATTTCTCATTTTAAGGCAAGTGTGCAAGAAAACAAATATAAAATTTATGACTCACACACACTATTTTAGTTTAAGTATTTTATTTCGACCATTCAATTTAGTGTCGAACCTGATGTAAAGTTTAACAAAAAATCGTACGCAGCCTATAATAATTATGTTTTTTTAGATCAACCATTATTTTAGTTTCTAAATAAAATTATTTCCCGGGTCTGGACAAATGCTGACTGCTGAGTCCAGTACCTACCTCCTTTCCCTTCAGATATTTTACTTAAGTTCTCGGAAGGTTTTGTGCCATTGTTGCACTGTCAAATCAAGCTCTACTATATATGAAATGTTTGGAAAGTCTGAGGAAATGTTAACCTCCATGTGCTATAAAATATTTAAGTGTTGAAGGAAGAGAAAAAAGTTGGAATTTTTTGTTACGTGCTATAAATAAAATGTAAATTAAGTGTCGTGATGTTAATCCATTCAATAATTGCAATTGGAACTGTCTTTCCCCGACACACCGGAAATTATTTTCATAATAGCCACGAAATCTATTCTATTCCTATTCCTGCATGAGTGGCAACTTGCAGGCTGCCCTATTGGCCAAGCCACAGTTTCAAGCAATTTCCTAGAGTTGAGTTTTGCCGTTTTATACGGAAAGATATAAGTGCAGTGGATGAAATAGATCAATGAATTTGTGAAAATTTCCTTGAGAATAGTATTGATGATGCTACCCTGACAAAAAAGGACTCGAACTGACCGATATATCGCGTGGTAGAAATAAGAAAGAGTTAGAACCAATCGTTTAGGGAATTTCATGAATCAAAAACCATTTATTTCGAATTTGGATAAAAGTGAAACTAGTTTTACTTCTTGTATCCACATGAAGCACGACGACCACGAGCTCGCTCGAATTTCCTGCCCTTGGAGCGCACGAAAGGTTTGGAGTGAGAATGTGGCACACCAGGAGCAAGACCAAAATGTCTCTCGGCCTCTCTGTTCTTCCTCTTGCCTGCACAGATAAAACAAGTAAATATTAATTTCAGAACATTTGCAATGCTGCAGGATGTAGTGACTGACTGACTGATGACTCGAAGACTGGATCGTAGAGTTTCCAGTGTAATTAATGTAATTAATAACGTACCTTGAAGCAGGACGGTCTTCGCTCCCAAGGGAGATCGCAGAGCCAACTGGTCGAAAGTAATGATCTCTCCTCCTGCCTTCAGGATTCTGGCGCGCGCCTTCTCGGTAACACGCAGAGCACAAATCTGGAAAAGACAAGATTCAAAACATTGTAAAAAGGACGAAAATTGTATTCTACTATGATTTACTTGTTTTAATCTAATTTCAGCCCTGAGAATGAATAGCTGAAACTAAAAATCACACCTGTCACGACAACCGAAAATTAATGCCCAATTACTGCCGCAGTCTTCCTGCCAATCTTAAGGGGCTCTAATTTGACAGTTTGGCTCAATTTAATTTCGGATTTGCAGCATTGTTCTCCTAGAAATTGTCCAGTATTCTCAGGGGAAGTGGGTTAAAATGAAAGGATCATATTTTCCTATTTTGTCCTAAGCAATGTACTATCAGGCAATTTGATTCATACTTTTATCTATTCCAGTGTTAATTTTGGACAGGACAGATAACTCCTGTTAATGATTTTCGGACGCGTCTTGCGCTGCCGAAGGCAATAATAGGGGATGTAGTTCTTATTACTCATTGCTCTTAAGGGAAGTGTGTATGAATTTCAGAATTTCGATAGAAATTCTGTGTCGGCTAGAACAGCATTGAACTGTTTGTAAAAACTTGTACTGTAATAAAATTGACAACCTTTGTTGAAGCGAGAGACTGAGACAACTGGGACTTAATAGAATGTTTAAAAAATAGGATAACTATCTTAAATAGATTAACAAAATTTTAATCTTACCGTCAACTTTGGGATTTGATATATCCTCTTGTCCTCAGTAACAGTGCCGACGATGACTGCAATTTTACCTTCCCTTCCTTTCTTCTTCATGAGTCGGCTGACTCCAGCAATTGAAACCGGTGGTCGGTAAATTCTTGACATGAACAGACGCTTGAGAATAATTCTGTTAAATTTAGAATTTGTTCTTCTAGCCAAGAATCTGTAGAGTTTGACGAGGAGTCTCAAATAGACATCCTCCGACCGCGGCTCGGTACGACGAACCTTGCGATCCCATTTATGACAGATGTCAACTCCCTAAAACAGAACAAAACGAGACTTATAAATTAGCATTTCCGCATTCCGCATTCGGGTAATTCAGAATAGACTCGACATTAAAATGGAAATTGGAATTCAAATTGTAGCAATTATTTTGCAAGGCCACGTTCCATACAGCAACGCAACTGCATTGCTTATGGCATGGTATGAGCTGAGCACATGGGCTACCAATTTCAAAGTCCTAACTGGAGATTCCAGAATGACCGTGAAGAGGTCATTTTATAAACTGACAACTTTTACAATAAATTGAATAAAGTTATACCGAAAAGCAATTAATTCTAATGTTTTCTTACCATTTTGGAATGAAATAATTAAACTATTTTTCCGTCCGTATTGCTTGACTGTGGTGGTCGGTACGGTGTGAGAGTTGAAGGCAGCAAAATCTCATAAGCATGCACGCTCCGTCCGCAATGGCCGACTCCCCGGCCTTTCTCTGCATTTCAAATCCATGCTCAATGTGCTCATCCATGTCTCATGTGTAACTTGCACGGCCCTCAGGATTGCCAAATTTGATATAAAATATCATCACAACAGCGCAGCGTTGTCGGCTCTTCATTCTTGTTTTAATTTAATTAATGATTAATTGATTTGAAATTAAGATTTTCAGTTTAGCTTTGATGCTGTATCTGTCCTATTCAGAAATTCTGCAAAAACAGAACCGAATTAAATTGAAAAATGCAAATGTGAATATGCGACTATTTATAAGATATGTACTGTAAAAGATGAATTTTATTAATTATTTTCAAAAATTTGCTATAATAATTTTTTTTCTCGGATTTCTGAGTTCATTATGTCGTATTTTGGTATTTTAGCAGTTTTGTTTAGCATAAAAATTAATCAGAGATCTTCAGACGCTTTCAGTAAACATTGTGCACGAGAGCACTTTTTTTTTGCTATTTCAAGTTTCTAGCTTGATTATGGGTGAAGTGCGGCAAATTAGAGGAGACGTCAAAGTCAAGCACACAAAAAATCACACAATTTATTGCATAACGCAATCAGCAGCCAGGAACTTATTAAAGTAATTATTTTTGGAGGACATCAACTGGTTTTACGGATATTATTTTGCAAGCCCTTGAAGTTGAAACAACAATATTTTTCGTTCTCAATCGATTATTAATCAAGCACTACAAAATATTAATTTGGTAATGATTTTAACAAAACTACTTTGTTTAACTTGCTATGCTGTGCAGAAATAGCAATTTTTTGGTTGCAAAAAGTTACCAGCAAAAATCGCAGAAATATTTTGTATTTTGCTAACTTCGCTAATTTTCTCTAATTTCAGACTTTCAAAATGTCATCGTTAACAATTCTTGCACATCGACTCTCGACTGGGCTTTTTTCGGGGATGGCCTTAAGTGTGAGTCTAATGGGAGTTCCGGCCCTGAGAAAAACTTCGGACCCACTTCCGGCCTGGAAAGCTTATTATGAAGGAGGAGCAGTATTTGCAGTCACGACAGTACTAACAACAATTGGTTCTGGAGCTTATAATTTCTACCAAACTGGAAATCCAATGTACATTCTGTCTACAGGACTTCATTTCCTGATCATTCCTATTACTGCGATAGGCATGGGGCCTGGAATTAAAAAACTCTACACTTTGGACAGCAAGAAAGATGATAAAGAGATTCGGAATCAAATTGAATCTTGGGCTAAACTTCATTGGTTAAGAATTTTTGTGGGCACAGCTGCTTTTGTGACAGTTCTTTTGTCAGATCAAAATTGCCTTGCAAATTGTAAGAAATGGTAATTGGAGAGGGATGTTTAGTGAACAATAAATTGTTCTGTCCATGTAGTAAAGCAAGAAAAGTAATCAAAGTCGATACAAATAGTACAATTTCAAGTATTAAATAATCTTTTATTTCCTTTTAAGAATTCCAAAAGTGTCTTAAATTCTGCAAAATCTTTATCATTCGAAGAAACAGAAATAAACAACTTGTTCAAATCTGAATAAATATTCAATTTGTGGTGTGAAAATACAGATTGGGGTTTTTTTAAATTCATTTACATATTAATTGCACAAAAATCCAGGAAGGCTTCCTTTGCATGTTCGTCTACTATATCATAAAGGTAGGATTTTTCTGTTTCACGGTTTTGGTAGTTTGATCGATGTATTATGCATGTAGTCTACGAATACAAAATGCGGAACACCGGAACAGGGAATTCGATTAGGGCTGGCTGATCCAGAATTGTTTTCAGGATAAAAGTAAGGCGATCGCCGCAAGCAAAGAAATAAAACGAAATTGTAATTTGTTATTAAAGTTTTCTTTGAGGCAAATTACAAGCAAATTGGAAAGACCTTGCGTTCAAATCTTTATAATACAAAAATAATATATCCAATATGGTATTCCAACAAGAAGCTCAGTTTCAGCAATTCGTTCACTGCAAGGTTAGCATTTATTCAAGTTTTGAGAATATTTTTAAATGAAGTTTACGAATCTGCTCATTGCTCTCGCTCTCCCATTGCAGTTCCGTGAAAACATAATTCGAATGCTCTACATTCCAAGCTTGGAGCATGGAAACATATTCTTGGTCGTGAATAAATTCGGAAAAATTGGTCTCTATCACCCTGAAAAGTTTACACTAATTCATACTTATGTGCTGGATTTAATTGTTCCGATGCATCCTCAAATGCCAAAAAGCTTCGTTCTAATGGCTAGAAGAAATCAAGAATTTCCTCCACCAAAATGTCAACGAAGTCACTTGGTGATTGATGCTTGCTTTGCACCGGACATCAACTCGCTCGTCTTTATAACGACCAGGAGCATTTTGCAGTGGTATTTCGACATTTCTTCTGTCTGCAATATTCACCGTCCACAGTAGTAGTTGTAGTTTTGTCTATAATTTCAATTTTTGCAGGTACGACATCGGAGAAATTGAAACTCAGAATATTGGTTTAGAACTATTTCCGCGTAAACGATATCTTGCGCTGAAAAAAGGGAAAAGTCCAGTTCCACTTGTGAACAAAGGACACGTCGAGACCCACAGAGTTTTTGGTTTACGAGAATCGCCAACTTGTATGGAGTATTACAGCAAAGAATCTTCAAAAGCTGCAGAAACATCGGACAACAAAATGTCAAAATTGTTGATTGGCGATGCTGAAGGATGCGTTACAATTCTGCTGATCGACGATCCAAGGAAGCCTCTTGGGTTTAGGAAAATCCGAGGAGTTTTGCACGAAATTAGGGCAATGGTAAAACATTTCAGTCCAGCACGAGTATCTCCTTAACAAACGTGTGAAAAATCGGTCTATGTTTTTTAGGATTTAGTCGAACGAGGACACCTAATGGTTTACAAAGCTCACAATGAAGCAGTTAACGAAATCCGATTAGCTCGAAGGAGGCAACTCATAATTTCTTGCAGTCGGGATACCAAATTCAGCCTATTTTTGAAAGATTTCACAGAAACGGTTGATCCTTACATTATTTCACTACCCCAGGTTAATCTAAAAAAAATGCGTATTTATAGAAACAAATCGAAATTTGTGCTTCAACTAATCTTAAATTTTTGTTCTTTTGAAGGGAGTAAACTGCTTTTCATATTCAGACACGATGAGGTTAATTGCGACCGGAAGTGACGACCATTTGGTTCGCCTTTTCAATCAATTTGTTGTAAAGATGCCGCAGGTCGAGCTCACAGGGCATAGAAGTCCAATAACGGCAATAAAATTTCTATCAGTCCATTTCTGGGAAAATTCATTGCTACTTTCGTTTGCCAAGGACGTGGTAATTTGAAAATTCAGCGACCATATTGTATTTGCAAAAAAATCAAAACTCGTCCTGAACAAATATCTCATTGATTTAAGGAAATCCGTGCTTGGAATCCAATTGACTTCACTTGCTTGCAATCTCTGCACATTTCCTTCCCAATTCGGTCTACAATAATGTGCAAAACGCCAGAATTCGCCAAACGCAGTTTATTCATTTTTCAACCACACCACGATATTGAAGCAAAAATCGGCAAACCTGAGACTGACTCGAAAAGCACTGCATCACCTGTTCTTCCCAAAGGAAGTGATGGCCAAATAATTGCACTCTACTGCAACAGTTTTGCAGTTTTACAGATTGAAAAAGAAACGTCGTATTGGCCATTCGACTTTGAAGATTTCATCACCGAATTTCAGGAGGCTACGTCTACGTTTGAGAAGAAAATACGTCTACGCCAACAGTCTGTATCCCAGAATCCAAAAATCGTAACGCTTTCTGATCAAGAAATCCAGGGAATTGAGAAAACTCTTGATTCTACTGTCAAAGAAGTTTTGAAAATCAAAAGGAATGTTGACAAGCAGTTAGGTTTAGGAATTGTATCGTCACCACAAAATCCAGGATTGTCAATTAAAATCTCTGAAAAATTGCAAGCAATGCGGAATCGAAGTGAAAGCGAAGCTTTGTCCAAAGAAATGTTTGCAAAGCAAGGAGCCATATTTCGCTCTTACCCAATTTATGACCTCCCACCGATTAAGTTTGTCACAAATTCTAAGGATGGCAAGCCAAAGTCTATGCCTGTGACGGATTTAATGAAAGCGGCTGGTATTCATGAAGTGAAATCCGTTGAGGACATTCTTACTGGAAAAGCCAGAAAATGTTTTGCCCATGAGAACATGAGAAGGAAACATGAGGAAGATGTATTTTTTCTTGAAACTACTAATTCTTCTCAAGTTAAGAGTTTGGATGGTACGGAAGATGAAGATGAAGGAGAAAATGTATCGTCTGTCACAGACTGGGGAGATGGCGACGATATGTGTTCTTCTGAAAATGATTTCAATGAATCAGAGTACCAAGAATATCTTGAAACAAGTTTGCAGAAATTGTCTGAGTTTCAATCCGAAGTTAAGTCTGCGGTATAATTTTCAACATATTTTTGGCAAGAATCTTTAACTGTTCGTCCGAATAATTTTTTTTAGACTAGACTAATTTCTGTGATAATAAAATGTTTAATTCACTATAGAAAATGTGACTCAATTTCATAACTGCTTGTCTTCAAAAAATTGGGCGATTGAGGTAGGCAAACAAAGACATAGCCATCGCCATCAGCACATCAAAACGTTTCTTGTCGTGGACTTTGGAATTTGGACGTTGCAAAATTGATTTAATAAAAACTTCTCCTTTTATTGAAGCTAAAGAGCATATAATAATTCTGAGAACAAATTTGATTGGATGAAACTAAACGTTTTCTTGCATCTTTCGAGGATCTCGTTGTGGATTGGCTCAACCAATTTCTTCCCAACATTTCCATTCAGGTCGTTTTGCAGATTTTGCTTCTGATTGGCTGCTCATTATTTCTGGAAGTACCTGAAGGGACCCGACTCAGGGGTATAAAAGGAGCCCGAATTTCCACTGGGAGCTCATACTTTACCCGGAGGTGGAGGAAGAAGCAATTCTATAAATTCGTCTTAAAGAAATTCATCAGTTCCTGCAACCGCAACCATGTCCAAAGACGCTGTCCAGGATCTTACCGATGACTTCGCCCGGTTTTGGCTCAAGGAGGAACGCACTTATAAGCAAACGAAAATGGCTACTGAGGTAAAAAAAATTGCAGTTGAAATCTTATAAACAATATTGTCTGAAGCTAGTACTGACCCATCCCTTGAATTGCAATTCAGACTTTTCACGATGGATCTTATGGGACCAGTCCAGACTGCGCGACTCTCTACAGCTCGGCTTCCAGTGGCCATTCTTCTTTGTCAACCAGTCCTTGGCCAACCGAATTTACTTCTTCAGACGATGACAACCAGAAAAATTCATCCTTCGAAGATGCTGCCGAAGACCAGCCCTATGCCCGCTACACTTTCGACGCTGAAGACAACCGTAAAATCCTGGAAAGTTTTCAGACCTTGAAGGTCACCGACACAGAAGAATTTGGAAGAAAAATGCCCCCGGCATTCGTCAACTTTCCCTCAATTTCCCCATTCTGGAGTCGTCAGTTGCCTTCAAGAACAATGGACTTCTTCACTAATCCTTGCCAAACGATGACTTATCCTCTCACCGAAGCAATTACTTTCGTCATCGAGAGTACCACACAGGGCTTATTCAACTTTCCAGACCCTGAGGCATTGATTGTCCAAGTCTTCAATCCTTCTGGTGACCACTGCGAAGTTTCGATTCAACTGCACAACAATAATCAACGTCCCCACTACATTTGCATCTTCCGTTCCTCCGAAGAAGGTGTTTACACTGGATCAGTCAAAATTAGACTTGGAGGAGGTGACACTTGCGACATAACCGGAAGTCCGTTCAAGCTCTTCATTTCTCGACGCTTCGAGCAAGCCAACATTCAAGTCGTCACTCAAATACCACCGAAAGAAATTGTAAACCAGAAAGACCAATTCGACAGACATAGCACTTGGGGAATTGACGTTGATCCTGTTTCAGATTTGGTAAGACACTAGCGAAACATATTTGAAATATTTGCGATTTCATTTGCACTGTGCTAACATTTCTCATTTTGTTTTTCGTGCAGATATATCTGGTGGACAAGGTAGACCATCTGGTACGCATCTTTACTGCCGACGGAATCCAGCTTCTGGACCCATCATCAAACCAAAATCGTATTCAAAGCGAACTCAACAAACCAACTGGAATCGCCGTCGACAGAGTCAACAATCGGCTTATCGTTTCAGACAAGGACAACCATCGTATTTGCTTCTTTACTCTGGACGGCAAATTCATCCGGAGCTTCGGAAAACTCGGCCAACAAGATGGAAAATTCTTATTCCCTTGGGGAGTTGCTGTTTCACCAAATGGAAACTTGATTGCTGTTGCCGACTCGAGGAACCACAGACTTCAACTCTTTGACAAATTTGGAAATTTTCTTCGGAAATTTAGCATTTTGGAGACTGACCCGTTCGTGTTTAGACAGGAATTCAACAGTCCTCGCGGTGTTTGCTTTGATAACAACGGTAAACATTAAAATAAAAATTAAAGCTATGAAAATTATTAAGGTTATCAGTTTGTATGAAGTTTGAAATATTCATTTTCTGTCTCTGTAGGAGAGAACATTTTCGTGACGGACTACAAAATCAATGCAGTCTTCAGCTTCGATAAAAACCTCACACAAAAACAAACTTTGGTTCCTTCAAACAGAGTCGTCAAACCTCAAGGACTAACCGTAGATCAACTTGGAAACGTTGTCATTTGTGAGTCCTTCAACAATTGCATCAGAAACGTGACTCCCGACGGTGTACTTCTGCGAACAATCGACGGAACTGATCAGCGAAAGAAGAATTTTTCAGGACCACAGGACGTTGCTTTTTTCCGAAATGGTCTACTTGCTCTTGTAGATCGTACTGGAACTGTGTGTGTTTTGTAATGAAAATGACATAGCGTTAAGATTTTGTTTGCTGAACTTTGTTGTAATTTTTCTGTTCATGAATATTGTAAGATGTTTTGATGTATTTTGTTTACTAAATGTTTTCTCGATTAAGTTTCTTGTAATATAATATTGTTTATTGTCTGTTGTCTAACCGTGTGTGTGTCGTATTTATCAGTCTTTTTTTACAAGAATTTTGGAGAAGCATTTCGTAGTTTTTAACGGATTGCATCTTTCAGATCACCCGCACCCATATGTCTTATCTAGCCAAAACAAACAACTGCACGTTACAACTAAATCATACAGTAGTCGTCATCTTAAAGGGACTTAAAGCATTATAACCAGATCAAATATCCAATTAACGGCTTTATTAACTTGGAATTAAAAATTATGAGAAAATCGAATGACAGAATGACAGCGTTCAATCTGGATTTCCTTTTTTTTCGCGAGGAAAGTGGATCCAAGATCCAACTTATTTTTGACGCTGCTCTCACTCAATTATTTGCAACGGAAAACGAGTTTATAAATAAAGATTTGAGTGAAGAATGTAATCAATCATTGCACGAAATGCAACTTACAAGCTTAATTCTCTTAATTTGTAAACTAAAATATAGCTCAGCAAATAAAGACTAAAACAAAACCAAATTACAACAGTACAAAATTACAACAGTACAAATGAAATCTACAGCTCATCGTAATTTTCCAATCATTGGTTTGCAAATCGTTCAAATTAAATTAAGAGTTTAAACGGTTCAGATGAGATATTTTTAAAAATGGTTTCGAGAACCACCACCAGGACTTTTGCAGAATAAACAGTTGTACCAAAAAAGCAAAATTCAAGCACTTCGAAGTTTAGAATAGAATTTGACTGTTTATTGGTGTTCTGAAAAATGTTTGACTGGGCTGATCAAAAAAATCCACTCCGTGACGCAAGCAATAAAAACATCACAATATCCCAGCACACATTTAACTTTTGTGAAGTAAGTTCTAGTTCTAAGTTCTAGAGTGCGAGTGCCCGTTACTGATGACGAATGACGAGAGGACGAGACGACTGAG
>JAQGCM010001025.1:0-18102 GCA_034699705.1 Hymenaphorura dentifera
GAATCAATGACAGACAGGAGAGATAGCAGACTATCCTTCTCTATCTGGCCGAAGGTCATAGATTTTTCTTTTCTATGTGTATTTGGTTAGATATCTGAAATGTGACGGGAAGAATGTGAACATGTGTTGGTTGCGATACTTACAACCCAGACGGACAGGGGAATTTTATAAGCCCTTTCGGGACAAGTCCCTTCGGGCTAATAAGTGGATTTTGGTGTTATATTAATATTGAGTAACATCCTACATCGACATTAGTACAAGAAATAAGCAATTTTAATGCATCCGTGCAATTATGACTATGATGAATCATGAATCCAAACAACTTTACAAAACTCAACCGCATGCATGGATGGGCTATTCGCGAGAGATTGGACTTGGAGGTTTGCACGATTTGCTTGTACAAATGAGAGTGACTTTAATTAGAATGCACTTTAGCCTTGCAGTTCATATATGACAACAAAAAGTTAGGATTCGCAAGGCTCTCTGGCTCTCATACTGACTGGCAACTGGCAGTCATGAAAACACCTTAATTTATGCAAAAACTTGGCATTTGACATGAACCATATCACTTTAACAATGCAAACCACAATAAGTGACAATCAGTCCGCCAATTGCAAAACCGGCATTCAATACATCCATTCCGGTGGACGGACAAGTTATCCTTGTTGTCGAAGTCGAGAACAAAATAAAATCAACATACAAAATCTGAGGGCTTCGCCTTCAGCAATAGCCAATCAATAAAAATTAACTGGTTCATTGGGACAAATGATCAAAATTGGAATGACTTAATTAAGATTCGGAAGTTCTGACCTCACCAGCGGCAAAAGAGTGTCAAAGTTTTTGAGATGCTGGCAGAGATTGGAATGGTAATAAATCATGCAAACGTTAATCTAAATTTGTCATCGTCATCGATTCAAATACTCGTTTGAAAAGGTGTGTCCCTTTTCAAATTAAGCACAGGGGGTAGAGCTGATCAAAGAAAAATGAAAGGAAGCCAAGGCGAACAACTAAATTTTCAAGTTCAATGACTTGACATTCAGCCTAAACACACCACAAATTACATTCATTTAAATAAATCGAACCGAGACAATTGAATGCAGCAGTGAAGATAAAAGATAATGTATTGATGTAATGCAATAAGCAAAATGCAAGGGGTGTCCGGAAGAATTTGGTTACGCAATAGTGCAAACTGTATCTACAGCACCACATTGTTGCAAGAAAGAAACAAAGGCGTGATGGGTTTTACAAGTCTACCTATGCTGATTCCCACTCCTACTTTTAATTTAATCGATTCACTTTCCTAAAACGTTGCAGTATAAATAACGCCGATGCAAATCTAAATAGTCAATTCACTTCTAGCTCTCAAACTTCTAACAAATCTTAACTTCAATCCAAACTACAAACCAATTCACCATGCTCGCCAAGGTATTTTGTTTGGGCTTATCTCGTATAATATTCTCGAAAAACTGATTCTGAAATTTGGTTCTGAGATATATAGCAAACTAATTAACACAATTCGTAAAAAATTACATTGCAGGCCATCGCTATCTTCGCCCTCGTCGCTGCCGTCAACGGTGGACTTGCTCCAGCTGTCAGCTATTTGGCTGCTGATCCCCACATTGGTGCTCAAAGCGAGCAAACCGTTCGTGGATTCGGTGGACTTTCTTCAGTCTCCAGCTACTCAAAGGTAACCAGTACCAGTGCTACTCCGAATTCCAAAAGTTCTCCGAACTCTTAAGAAAAATGTTCTGACTTATCCACTGGCTAAACCAATATAACTATGTTCTAGGCTGTTGATTCTCCATTCTCATCAGTCCGCAAGACCGATACCCGAGTCACCAACGATGCCTTCAGCGCTTATGCCGCCCCAGCATACGCACACCACGGTTATGCCGCTCCAGCTCTTGGCGTTGCCCACCACGGATATGCCGCCGCTCCAGTAGCAGCCGTTGCCCACCACGGATATGCCGCCCCAGCTCTTGGTGTTGCCCACCACGGATATGCCGCCGCTCCAGTAGCTGCCGTTGCCCACCACGGATACGCCGCCCCAGCTCTCCATGCCGGTTATGCTGCCCCAGCCGTCCATGCCGGTTATGCCGCCCCAGCTCTTGGACACCACTACTCAGCAGTTTCTCCAGCTGTTGCAACTTACTCCTTCAGCGGTTTGGGATTGGGAACTTATGGATATTAAGTGATTTCCTAAATCTTGGCCATCCCCTGCCCCAAGTTTCAATGTTGACTAAATTATTAATGACCAAATAAAATCATTCGTAAAAGTATACATCCTCTCGTCGTTATCTTAAATAATCCTTTCTTCAACGAAACAATGGAATAGCTAGCAAGACGAGGGAAAACTAAAGTATTTTAAGTCCAAATTCAGGGACTTAAGCAATGAAGTTTATTGATATCTCAACACGGCTTCGAGCATACCACTCGAGGAAAGACGTACAAAAGCTTACGCTGGGGTAAATATTGTCATTGAATCAGATACATTAGTGGGAAAATAGTTTAAACGAAACAGTTTTGGGAGAAAACGTAGGAGTAGGATTACCCTGCAAAAGGATACTTTCGGTAGATAGGTCTTCACATTCTACAAACGGAACAATCGGTGGGCCAGCAAACCTCTGCTGAGGACGATCCAACCGCCGAGACTCTTGCTGAAAAACGTATTTCCCAATTCCTTTCTCGGCGAAAATCATTGGAAAATATTGTACTCGTTGAGTAGACCAGGCCTAGAAGGTGGTATATTGTTAGCTAAGCACACAGACAAAAGGTCACTAAAGCATTCAAAAGTCATGTAATCTTACGATTGTAAGTAAAGCTCCAGCTGCAAACCCTTTCTGGAAGGCAATGGCCTCTGGGTATTCCCCGTGATGTCCTCGAATGAAATTACATGGGAAAATGAAATCATTTGAATTTGTTTCTACCCGAAATAGCGCGATAACATCGGAATCCGTAAAAAGAATTGCCAGTCTTTTCCCAGTTTCATCCCAAGCAATCTGTGAAACTTGCCCACCGACTCTGCAAAACAAGAATTTTGGTTCTTACACTTGAGGACGAACCTAGATAATATTTTACGGTTCGAAACTCACTTAAAAAATAGTTCACTTTGATCCTGAGGAACTAAGCTGGCTTTCAAATCGAACCAAGGCACTGCTACTGGTTCGACGTTGTTATCCAAAAATTCGATTTGTGAAGGATTCAGGTTGATAGAGTACAAGATGCAATCGCTTACGAAGATGATGATCATACCGCACGGACTCCAAGAAAATGCTTCAACGTGCGTGGAAGGAGTTGTCCATCTCTTTGGTTTAAATTCATTTTCTTGGATCCACAGTCTACAGAACAAAACGTTTAGTTAATTGCTAAACCTACACAAGTCTGATCTCAGTTTATTACCTGAATACGGACGTCGGACTTGTACTGAAAATTTTTGAGGCACAATCCGGCGACCATCTCGCCCGCGGAACGCCACCTCCTCCAATACGATGCAGAGGGGTGTGACCCCCAGAATTGGCGTTCCAAATAATCATTGAGGTGTCGGCAGATGAAGTAGAGAGTAACCAATATCCCTAAACAAACGTAAATTTTTTAGAAATGTTATCTGGCCTTCGGTAGTAAGCCTTGCAAAACTTACCGAAGAACTGTAGTCAACAGAAGTTACTGGAGAATGACCATTAAGTGAAAGGAGTTTGGACTTTCCACATCCCGGTTTGACTGTATAGTCGACTTCCCAAATTAAAACTCCGTCTTCCGTGCCTACAGCCAAATCATCACTGAAAGGCCTAGTTTCAGTTGAAAAACCCGTTAGCGGATTCATGTTTTGGAACCAGTGGATCATATTTTATGTCAGCTGAAAATATTTACCTCCAGCAAAGCGATGAAACCAATTTTTGTCGTGAAGTCTTCAACAAAGAAATTGTATCGTTCCAATTTGCGAAAACTCTGATAGAATCGTCTTTCAAAGCGATTGCCAAAATCAACGCATTTGGATGCCAAGCAATGCCCCTTATCCAAGATTTACGCCAGTTTCGAACAGGAGCGTAGCGATCGATCAAATCCTCATTACTCAACTAAACAGATAAAAACATGAATCGTGAACCCAACAAAACAACAACATTCATCCCAGGAATTAAAGACTTTGATTTTACCTCGAGATGAGGGAAGAAAAATCTTCCAAAATTCCTTTTCATATTGCTAAGTCGTCTCCACATATTCAAAGTTGTGGTGAGGGTGTTGACCAGTAATGGAGAACCTCCAGACTTTCGCAAACTCCGAATTATACCAGTTATTCCGCTGTCGTGCCTGAACAACACATTCATCATTGGATTAAGCTTAAATTTTTTTGAACCACTACTTTGATTAACAAATTCAAATTTGGATTACCATCCATCCCAAATTCCTTTAAAATATCCCTGTTCCACTGTAAGAAGGAAAGTGTCGGCGTGTTCATAATCCTCTTCGCTTCCGCGAATGGTGGGAACTCTCCGTGGAAGGAAAGGTTTCAGTTTATTGGCATTAATTGGAAAGTAGCTTTCTGTCAGATGAGTGTAAGAACTTGCATCGGCAGAATTCTCTGGGTCGGTGGAGGCGGTAGTGCGGACTTGAGTGTTAATTTCGCATACACTTATTGTACCTTTCTTTGGAATCATGGGGAAATCCTGCAGCGAGGGTAAGACAGCAGGCTCGTCATCCATTGATTTGTACGACATTGTGTATCTGAAAAGTGAATTAAGTATTAATTTTACTTTATTTAAGGAGGTCCCTCTTGCCGATTCAATTAATGTACCCCTAGAAGTATATTGTCATTCTTCGATACGAACACGCTGCACGCACAGATTATACATTGTAATTTTTGTATCACAAAAACTGAAATCTACGCATTTTCCGGTTTTGCTTATTCACATAGTTTCCTTTTTGCACGTTTTTAAGTTCCAAAAATGAGACAAAAAGTGAGATAGGAACAAACACTGCAGGCCTTCAAATTCGAAATACGAATTTTGAAAATCCTACTGAAAGCTCTCAAAATACACCATTGCAATTCTCCTCTTCATTCAAATAAATTAATACAACTCAAAACAATTTATATGAAATACCAATAATTTTATTTTACACCAAGCTTCAAATTAGAAAATATTTTTCCACATCGTAATTCGACAGCAACTTCAGTCATGAATTTAAGTATATAACTATCTTTCTCGGATTTCTTGGACTCGTACACCGACAACAAGAACATTCTTGGCTCGATTCTTAAAATGAAATATGTCGTCGTCACCTAGTCCCAGAAAGCATTATATTAAAACGATCAACAGTTTCAATTTCAACAGTTATTGCGACAAAATCTTACTTGGCTATCAAAGAAACCAACTACTTTCTCCGAGTTCAATTCAGTCATTCGGTCAGTAATGAGCATTACAACGTTTGGCCAATGAGATAAAGGTTTCTACAACGCAAATCGTGAAATGGCAATCAATCATCATTCATAAGGCAATGTTTACAGCCAGAAATCGTAAATTAAATTGCACATTCCAAACTCACGACAGGGAATGATAGCACAGCGGGAAATGTATCAAGGCCTTTTGGAATCTCTAATGGTCTGGCAGGATGTTGATACCCATTCGGGTAAAAGTCAATATCTCTGGCATCAAATACAAGACATAGTGCTAATGCATCTGATTTCTTTTGAAAAGTAGAAAGCCTGAAAGTTGTTTTAATTTGAATGTAAGTTGTTGGACATTGGATTGGAATAATAGCGTGCAGCTCTATTGTTTTACAAGAACCTGGTAAAGTAGTCAGTCTGCAGCCTAGCCGAGATAACTTTAATGTCAAATGCCGAATTGGAGTTCCGAGCCAAAATATCGTAGAAGTAAAGTGAAAGCTTCGACACGAGTGTCCCTTTGAATTTAAGAAGCCAGTTGAAAAGCGTCGGTGTGGTGGAACCAGATTTTAGAAAACTAGACTTTTTAGTCAACTAAACCAACAGAGAAAAATCAGCCATTTTTACCAAAGCCAATCGTAAATCACCGTCGAAAGAAAAGACTAAAAATGCACCTGATTCTGTTGAAGATGGTCCTGCCACTCTGTGATCATTTTTTGTGACTCCTGAATCGTAGTCATTGCACCAAAGAAATCCCATAATTTGGTAGCCGCATGTGATTTGAGAAGGTTAAATATCATTTCGACTTCCCATCTGATTTAAAGAATACTATTTATAGAATTTTTTTTAAAAAAAGGGTCCAGAAGACGGCAAAAGTGTTTAAATCTCACTCTAATGACTTGAACATGGCAGCTGCTGAAAGATTTTCTCCTAGAGCACTAGTTTCATCGTTGCGTTTTTCAGACAAAATTTCTATATCAGAGACCAAGTCAGATGTTTCTACATTCTTCGCGGTTCCGAGAAGACATAATTTCTCATAACTGGTTAAAACCAAATAATAGCATGATTGTTATTTCAAATTCCGACAACCGTACGCATACAGAACATCCGTGCTCTTACAACTCCATCAGGTCCATTCGCAAAGTGACAAGGACAAGAAATTCATTCGCCATTGTAGATAAACTGGACTCTGAGAATTTTTTGAGTTCAACTTTTATATGCTCACCCGTCCCTTTCAGGTTGCTCTGCAATTAAATACATGTCAAACAACTCAAGACGGATCATCAAAATTTTGGCTGTTTTACATCTTTCCGGAGAAATCCTTTCGGTGCAAGAAATGCCAAATTCATGTATTGTTTTTCGAATGACGTTAGCTGAGTCAGCACAAATGCTAAGGAAGTCCATGTCGGATCACCTCCCTTCTGACAGTAATGCTTCTCAGCGAATTCTTGGGCTCTTTCGTACGCAAAGATACTCAATAACCCAGAGTATTTTTCTGTTAATTACAACAATAGATTTGAATTCGAATTGCAGGCATTCTTTCTAATTTGTGAATCCTAAAGGAACATTAAATTAACTAACCAATCATTCCACCGATCGAGTTCGGCTCAACACTCAGGTCAAGTGAGAGATTCGGCGCGGTTAGATGTGGTGCAGCAAGGAGAAGTGTATTCTGAGAGCTTTCAGTAGAGATACCGGAAGTGGAAGAGTTTGACCTCCGCAAAAAAGGACCAGGCGTGACGTTTTCCATAGAAGGGGAATTGCTAGACATTTCCATCTCCTCTAAGCTACTCTAGAGGAATAACTTCTTTTAATCAAATTCTACCATTTCTTTACTAATTAATACCTCAACCCTCAACCTGTCATCAGTCATGCAAGTATGTCAAACCACAACTCAAACTTATAATAGCTCACGGGCTAGTTAACCCAACCGACTTATATTTGTAGGCTGTCCTATTGTTGTTAAACCGAAATGACTTACTTCGGGGGATTTTGAATTTATGAGAAAATGTCCAACTACAACCCACTAACTTATGACTGAGGTCATATATAGATGATAAAGAGCTAAACAAAATTAAGAAAATAAACTTACTCTCGGTGTTTGTGCGTGGGGTACTTTCAATTTTGTTCGTCACGTCAAAATCCAACCATCCAGTCCCAGAGTCCGAGGCCACTGAAGTTGGTGAAGGTTTGGAATTTGACTTCAAAGTTCCAAAGTCCGAATTTTTAATTACAAAAAGAATAAAGTCAAAATTACGTTACCACCGAACGCGAACTCACAAGCAAGACTGACCACACAGAAGAATTTTCAAAATTCCTGGAAACTGTAGTCAATCTATGGGCGGCGGGAAGTCGTTTGTCAATGACGCACGGAACTTCTAGAAGAATTGGAAGACGTCCGAGTTTTAAAATAAAGTATTGTCTTGTGGTGGGTTGTCAGAAATTCTAAAGTACTGATTAACAGATTTACTGATTTTTGAAGGAAGTTGTAAAGTTTTAAGTTTCAGTCCAAGTGTCAGAAATCAACAATGGTTTTGCTAAAAATACTGAAGAAACTGAAGCAAAAGGAGAAGGAAGTTCGGATTCTCATGTTGTAAGTTTTTATCATTGTTGGATTGTTAATTATTTTGGGCATTTGGATGGGCATGCCGAGAGCAGTAGTTGACTTGACAGTCTTGGCGGTGGACATTCACATATTTTATGATTCGCAGTGAATTAAAAAAACGGTAAAAATTTTGCAGGGGCCTTGACAATGCTGGGAAAACTACAATTTGGAAAAAATTCAATGGTGAAGACATTAACACGATTTCTCCCACCTTAGGATTTAACATTAAATCTCTGGAGCACAAAGGGTGAGTTTGGAGTTGGACCACGAAGTTCGGCTGAATTTGAATGCATTAAATGTATGAGTTCTCCGGAATTCTCTGGAATATGTTCTTTGGAATCTCTGGACTTGCTAAAACGGCATGCGTATTTAAACCTAGGTTCCAGCTGAATATTTGGGATGTCGGAGGGCAAAAAAGTTTGAGATCATATTGGAGAAATTACTTCGAAAGCACAGACGGACTAGTCTGGGTTGTCGATAGTGCAGACAAGATGCGACTTGATGATTGCAAAGCCGAACTTCACAAATTAATACAAGAAGAGGTAAAGTCATCTCATTTATCTGTTATCTGTTTTGATTAAACATTAGGACCGCCATTACACTGTTATAACTATAATTTCAACTCTAGAGACTCAGTGGAGCATCTCTTCTTGTATTTGCGAACAAGTGTGATCTGCCTGGTGCTCTTACTGCGGAAGAAATCAAAGATGTGAGTAGAAACAATGCGGAGCAGCTTTCGTAAATGACCGATAAGCACCCATGGTTTGTATCTCTAATTCGCAGGGTGAAAGCATGTGAACGTATGAAACCCTCGCGTTGTAATCTAGCCAGGTTCTACTCGGTCATTTACACCTTAATATGCAGTATTTGAGTCCTGATTGTTATATCTATTTATAATTATTATTGAATGTTTTCTTCAGATTCTGGAACTGGACAAAATCGATACACATCATTGGCAAATTATTGGATGCAGCGCAGTCACGGGGGAGCATTTACTCGAAGGAGTTGATTGGGTCATTAATGATATTGCAGCTAGGATATTTACCTTAGATTAAGGCACATATTAGGCAAGTCGCTAATCTCTAAACAAATTTAATCCTAAACCCAAAGATTTCAAGCAAAATATCATTAATCAGTTCCAAATAATTCTCTAATCGCACGCTTTTCTTAGTTAATACGCATAAGCATAACTCAATGAATATTCCAGTAATTTTACACTTCACCAAAATTACGTTCAATTTAAACCTTTTCTGCAACGGAGAGTGGTATAGTTGACTTTCGTGTGGCACAGATTTGAATCTGGTACAGTAGGACTAGGACGCAAAAGAATAAAATCGGCGTAGCGTGAAATGGCAACTTTACTATTACATCAAATGAAAGACAGTCGATTTTATTTGGTAGCAAAGGCACTCGGTTAAGGTTCACAACAAGTTACGACCATTTAAACAAAAACGATACTACTTAATTTTACATTTGAACAAATTGAGTAACTATTAGGACGATGCTGGTCGCGCCGGCCATCATATACAAAAGATGAAAACCCCGGATGACGTACAACGAAGTATAGGAATGATATGCTAAACTCCAGTTCGTAAAGCTCTCCATTTAAGTGAGATTGATGTATGATTAGGAAAAATTGTGCAGTCAGTTCAGTTGTGACGTTTTTAGGAATCTAAAGTGGTACTGGAATCAAATCCTGTCATCCCCTCCTCATCGAACAAAGGGTTGTCTGTAGACAAAATTCCGCAAAAGGTCAGCATCTTCAGAGTATAGTGCGGCAAGTAAACCCAAGAGGAGTAGAGCATAGTGGCTAGGATAACGACTACGATGCTATCTGCAAGTTAGAAGAATCGATCACTATTAGATAATAAATTATTATTGTTATTAATTTCTTGTCAATTTTCGGTCTTGCACATTCGGAACTTCTTAAAAAAACTTGACTTACTGATCACGTTTCTCTCCAGAGGTTCCATCATGTACACTGCAGTCGTCATTGAATAGTTCAAATAAACTTTCTCAGCTTTCGCTTTGATCGTTGCCAACAAACCAGTTGGTTTTGGTTTAGATTCTGGCTTCGCCCAATTCATGTTTACACTAGAATTGTCAAGTTATTCAAATGTTTGAGAAATTAAAATTATTCTACTCGGCAAAACTCTGCGCTCCTACAAGAGAGTACTTTAACTGAATTAAAGTTAACCGCCACAGCCACAGATACAGGAAAAACCGAAAAAGTAGCCCGTGGAATCCCTGTAATTGAATAAAAGGTTTGCTAATTTGCTAAAGATGAGTATTTCGTTCAAGGAAGGCACATTAAAAGTAAAGTACATAATGACTAAACTCGTCTCTGACAACGTGCAAATATGCTCGACTGACTAACTGCTCTATATAGTGCGGAATTGATTACAAATTAGAGATAAGACGAACTGGTGTGTCACCTTTGATCTGATTCGTCTACAGTTTCTCGCTAAATTAATTTAATTGCATTAACACAGTAAATCCGGAGGACAAAAAAGATTTGCAATGTGACTTGAGTAGTATTTTCGTTTATACAAATATTTGCAAAGTCCGTTAAGCTCACCCACCCGCCGACCCTCCTATCTAATATTTGCAATCCAATCTTTGCTTAGCAAATTGGTTTGAACTGAATTGGTTTTTACGTTGCAAATTGTTGCAGAAAAGTTTTTGCAAAACAAATCCTCTTGTTTTTCGGCTGGACTGGGCAAAAATTCCTCAAAAGCAGGCAATGAGAATGGAATGTATGAATTCTGGCGCCATACACACACTTTTGCGAGTTACTCATTTCATTACTCATCATTGTCATCATCATCTTCACGGTTTCACGGTCAAAAAAATTAAGATCTATAGAAAAAGTTGGCATTCAAAAGGTAATATAGGAGCTAAATGAAAAAATAATGTGTGGGTGTTTGTTCTTGGAATCGGAATGCCAATGCAGGGTTATTTAATAGGATTTGAATTTAGGATTAGGGATTAGAGAGAGGAGACTGTTGTGGAGTGTGAATCAAACTCGTGTGATAATCTCATCATATCACACGTTTATTTAATTTCGTCCGTGTGGTTGTGTTGTGGCTTGCGCGGTTTGCCTTTGCGGCCGGGCCCTTCAAAGCAATTTCAGACCCTCCAAATACCAAGCTATAAAATTTAATCCTCTTCTATTAGTAAAAGAGAAAGTCAAACGAAGAATTTGTTCATTTACTCGATTGTATTGCCTTCGGAAGGTCCGACGGAATTTTGCAATTTGTGGTTAAACTCTCTGCCTGCCTGGTAAGCAGTTTGTGCAACTTATTTGGAAATCTCTAAAAAAAAAAATACAAATTGCTTGTCTTATTAGCTGCAGCCAGCCTAAGGAATTTAGAATTCCTGGCAGATTTTGTTTCTGCATTGCATTACTTTGGAATTTATAAACTTAACTGCAAACTTGTAATTTTTCATTTGTGCTGTTACAGTAGCTGTGATATTTGTGTGCTGAACGCAATGGAGAACGAATCTCAAGTACCGCCACCGCGACCTCAGGCCCCACCTCGAAGATCGCAAGAAGAAACGAAATTTTTGAAATTTGATAAATTAAAGACGGAGGCATATACTGCAACAAGTTCGGCCATGACATTAGATGAGCAGGGGAAGAAAGAGGAAGCCTTCAAAGCTTATCAAGATGCACTTTTAAAAATTGATAAGGCGATTTTGGTGGCTCATGAGGGGGGATTCCCAGCGTCTCAAATTGATAAAGTTGAGGAACTCGTTTATAAAATGAGGATGACACGGTAAGATCAAGGATTACATAGCTAGAAAATTAGAATTCAAACTCAAACTCCACCGATATTCTTATAAACACCTTAACATAATTTACAGGAAAGAAGTATTGGAGCGTGTTAGCGATTTGCAGCATGCAACAGCTGCCTCTGCAGGTCCAAGTTCGAATCCTGGGTACTTGGACGGCCCTTCGAGTAATCCAACTGAAGTAGTTCAAGGGCAGTTACCGCAACCTGCAGAAGCAACTCGATCTCCTCCACCCTACTCCTTGGGGACTTATGCCGAATCTACCAGCGGTAATTTGTACGCCCAATTATCTGGAAACTTGGAAGAAATTGCTTTGGCACAAGCCGCACAACGTGACCCACTTCCGGTGAATGCTCAAGAAGTGTTCACAATCCCAGACAATATTCAGATCTACTTCATTGGGACAGATGACAATGTTCTAGCTCCTTCATATCCATCGTTTCTCAGAATAGTCGTTCTGAATCCAGGTAATTTACAAGGTGTTTCGTGCCAAACACAAACCGAAATGATCTACAGGACGTTTTAATTGCAATTTCCGAATTACGCAGATTCACTGCTTGCTCCAGTCACCCCTCCGGGTCAGTTACCACCACCTCCAGCATTTCTTCAAGTTGGTGATTGGACATATCCTTTGATACCAGGGCAGTCACCAGTATTTCGCTCACCTAGAGATGGTTCTTACATTTTCCCCGACCTTGTTTACGAAGGTAATACAAATTTTGTAAAACTTGTAGTTCTGATGAAAGGAAGTAAACTAGAGTTCTATTGTTGTAGGTGCCAATATCGGACTTATATTGCCACCCGAAGTTTCAGCCGTACAGCAAAGACATTTTGAAGATCTTTTACTTTACTTGATTGGCCTAGAAGCGTTCCCACGTATTGCAAGTCACGAAGAAGAAGCAAGTGCCTCTGCTGATACCGCATTGGCGACAAAAGAGGAAGGGATTAAACCAAAGCAGCCGGATGCTATTTCCGAACCACAATTACCTGAATCAACGTCTACTCGGATCAGCACAAAAATTGCCGAAGGTTTGATGTCAGGTCTGATTACTCTGCTGAGCTTGGTTTTTGTTTCATTTTGTTTATTTGCGCTGGTGTTAGTTCACATTTTTCAACTCATTTCCAATTTCCAAAATACCAGTTTTTCATAATTTTCTAAGATTCTGGTTTGTCCGGTTTAATTTATTTAATCTGGTAATCTTTCTGGGCTAAAACTAGAGCCGAACCTATATTCATAGTATAGAGTATAGTCAACATCCTCTAAAAGTATCCAAGCTTAACATCTAAGACTACTGCTATGTCTTTCGCATT
Organism: Hymenaphorura dentifera; assembly: GCA_034699705.1. Lineage (NCBI taxonomy): Eukaryota > Metazoa > Arthropoda > Collembola > Poduromorpha > Onychiuridae > Hymenaphorura > Hymenaphorura dentifera. The sequence goes on from JAQGCM010001025.1 coordinate 13,089, forward strand.
CGGGTCAGATTTACCGGAAACACTGCGCTCAATTAACAGCTTTGCCAGACAGTAGAAATCTGCTCATGAAAATAGCACTAGATAGTCGCATTTAATTTCCAAGTTTGTAATGATTTAATTTTAATATGTAGGTGCAGAAACTGTGGCACAAGGACTTATTGTCGGGGCTGAGAAAACATCGGACCTACTGAACAGAGGAACCCATTACATGATCGGCAAAATTCGACCTGTCGACGAGAAGCCAAATATTAATCCTCATGTGAAATCTTATATGAAAAGAGCCAAGACCATCACTGGACACACCGTGCAAATAAGTGGATACATAGGTAAGCTTGAATATTTGCCTTATTGCCTTTTGCGTATGGGTGCCGAAAAGTGATCAATCAATTCTAATTTTGAACTTTTACTCTTATTCCGGTAGTTACTCAGCTCGGACGTGGAACCGCACATTTGGGTAGAAAAATAGCTCCATACATACACTCGACATCTGCGAAGCTCTACGCTAAGTCTACGAAAGCAAGCGAGGCGGAAGCAAACGAAAAGGTTGGCCAAGTACTGGAAGTTTCCGGTGGAGCACTAGTTGGGTTTGGGACAGTTTATCTCGGGCTTGAGCATGCAGCTAAAGTTTTGGCTAGTAGCCTTGCAAACAACACAGTTCAAGTTGTTAATCACAGGTATGATCAAATTTGCGATTAATTTTAAAATCCTTAATTCATAAAAAATACTGAATACTATCTTTGATTTCAAGATATGGTCATGAAGCTGGATGTTTGGCGGAGGATGCAGCGGCGACTGTCGGAAATACAGTCACAACCGGATACAATTGTCACTACTTGGGACCCAAATCTGTCGCGAAACGAGTCGTCAAGGACGCCGCTAAGAGTTCTCTTCAGCCACAAATACCAAAAACAAAAAAGTGACAGAATTATAGCCTGGCAAGCCTGGCTGTGCTTTGTGTTGTCGAATCTTAAATGAAAGAATCTCAAAAAACATGACTGTGAATCTCGAAAATGTTATATGTGATACTTGCCTCGCCAGAATCAGATTCGCCATCGCCTAAACTTCTCAACTCATTATTAGGGCAGCAAATAAATGTAACGGAACCGGACAACACATGCTCTGAAACTAAGATTTAGGAATTCGTCTAGTTTCGCAACCATAGCCTTAAAAACTAAAATGATCCAAATTTTCCTCAAAGTTTGTGTCGATTCGATGGAAAGGTATTGAACAGGTTCGCTTAAAACGATAGGCGTTCCTTCTCCTTCGTGTCTCTTTTAACATGCCTCGATTGTCGATAACCACTATTTTGTCTAGAAAGGGATCATGAATATAGTTTGCGAACAGCAAAGTAGATATTATTTTTAGCTTTATCGGGCTGGCGTAGTCCTTCGAATTGTATTACCATTTACCAAAGAAACAGCTTTAAATTCTGTAATAAATGAACGGGATTATTTTGTGGAACTTTACTAAACTAATCTAAACTCAACTTCGGCGCATTCTTTGACCGTGATATGCAAAACAGTACATACAAACTCAGTGTCTTTTGTTTCATTCTCTCAAATTGCTGCATTTTAATAATTGTTTCTCAGTACGAGACAACCTAGCAGGCAAAACGTAAAATCTTTTGAGAAAATATATATTCATCTGTGCCTAAGACCTATTGAAGATTCAGTCTCGACTCGGAGCCTACGAGATTGAATGCGAATATTGCGAATACGAATTTGTTGGCATACGATTAAATGACGAATGAATTTTTGGATAGACATTTCAAATTCCTTTAAAGCTTTTTGGTTTTCTGATGACGGAATTGAATATTCTTAAAGTCCGGGTTTTCTGGTGACCTGGTCGACTGAAGTGGCCTTATCGCATGGTGGGCATTGCTACCGTTGGCTTAGAAATAGTTGCATCGCTTTCACGCCACATCTGAGTGACCGTTTTCAGCTGGGTGAAGAAGTTGACACCCTGGAATGTGAAATGAAAAAATCAAATGCTAGAAATGGCAGGCACCAGAAATCTGCAACCGTGGCTGCAAAAATTCACTTACAGCTTTCCCGTAGAAATTGGAGTCTCCCAAGAAACTTCCCCTGGACCCAGTGAACGAGAACATGGGCAGCGGAACTGGAATGGGCACATTAATTCCAACTTGTCCAACATCAATTTCATGTGTGAATTTTCTTGCCGTGGCTCCATTCGTTGTGAAAATTGCGGTTCCATTACCGTAAGGGTTGTCGTTGATTAATTTGATAGCGTCATCCAAAGTTTTGACGGTGAGGGTAACCAACACTGGCCCAAAGATTTCCTCTTTGTAGCACCTCATAGTTGGCTATGCAAACAAATAAAAAGTTTTAGAATACTTTCTTGGGTAATTTGAAAATTAGACTTGTTCACAGTTTAAATGTAAATCGATAAGAACGGTGCAGTACCTTCACATCTGTGAGAACGGTTGGACCGACAAAGTTTCCCTTCTCGTAGCCTGAAACAGTGATTTTCCTTCCGTCAAGAATACATTTGGCTCCTTGTTGAATTCCAGAATCGATCAAATCAATGATTCTAGCCTTTGCTTGAGGTGAGATTACAGGGCCTAAATCAGCATCTGCCTCATGACCTGAATCGGTAGGAATGACCATATTGAGTTAGGTCGAATAAGTTACTTTTGCTTCGTTGTTTTTGTTTGCATAATGTAGTTACCTGCATTGACTTTTAGTTTCTTTGCTTTCTCCACCAATTCAGGCAACCAGTCTGCAGCTTCTCCAACAAATACAGCAGTAGAAAGTGCCATACATCTCTGTCCAGCGGCACCAAATGCAGCACCAACAAGTTGATTCAATGTATTTTCCTTGTTTGCGTCTGGCATGATAACACCGTGATTCTTGGCACCCATGTTGCTTTGCACTCGCTTGCCGTTTTTGGACCCCCGTTCATAGATGTACTTTCCCTATAAACCCAACAGATTTGTTTGCCAGTCAGTCTTAAAAAATTACAAAAATCGTAAATACTCAACCTACAATTAGGCACTTGGGAAACTTACAGCAATATCAGATCCAACGAAAGAGATAGCTTTGATGTCTGGGTGATCACAGATTAAATTAACGGCATCATGTGCACCGTGAATTACGTTTACGACTCCGGGGGGAGCACCAGCTTCTTGGAACATTTCGACAAGCAACATGCAAGCACCTGGGTCCCGCTCGGATGGTTTGATCACGTAAGTATTTCCACAAACATTAGCTAGTGGAAACATCTAAGGATACCAAAGAGAATGAGTTACTGGAACTCTGGAACTAGTTGCATTTAAACTCAAAATAGTAGCATTCACCAAACTTCGTCTTTTTCTTACCCAGAGTGGAATCATGGCTGGAAAATTGAATGGTGTTATGCCGGCACAAACGCCCAAGGGAATTCTGAAGGATGACTGCAATCAGAATTCATAATAATTGTTTAATTTAGTTTGTCAATTTTCAAAAATATATTATATAGAATTGAGAGGGAACTTACAGTGTCCATATCTTTTGCAATGCCAGATAACGATTCGCCAAGTTGAAGGCTCGGCACACTGCAACAATGCTCTACTACCTCTGCAAAAACATAAAGTTGTGAATTGAATCGTCTGCTTGCATGCAAGGCGTAGTGAAATTAAAAATTTATCACTAAATTAATTGCTGTTTGCACTTACGAAGTCCTCTGAAAATATCTCCCTCCGCATCGATTGTTGTTTTGCCTTGTTCTTCAGTAATACTTTTTGTCAGTTCTTTCTGCAAATAAGAAAATTTAAGAATATTTTCAAAATGAGCGTACTGTCTTGCACAAAAGGCTTTGCACGAATTTGCAAGACCTTGAGATTTTATGCAAAATTGCAAAAATAGAAATACTGTTTGCAAAGTATTACAGGCTTACAAGATTACTCTTGATGATATTTTGGAACTTGAACATAATTTGTTGGCGTGTCATGATTGACGTTTTGCTCCAGGATTTGTAAGCTTCTTTGGCCGAAGCTACAGCATCATTCATCTCTGTTTTAGTTGCTTTTGGGACCCTTGTGATGATCTCATTTGTAGCTGGATTGTGTACATCAATCCAATCTTTCGTTTGAGATTCAACCATTTTCCCATGAATGAATAATTTTGTTGTTGGAACCGATGCTGGAGAGTAAAATCTTGTTTGAGCAACATTTCCATTCTTCTGAATCTGGAACCCAAACCCACATTGCAATGCAATATGCAAATAAACTTTTTTGAAATTGAAATCGAAGAGAGTCTAGCTCCCGAGCTAATAAATAAGCATTTTTCTAAGATTTGGTGAGTTCGTGTGTCATGAACGATTAAAGCAATTGTGTCCATTTCGTTCAATTTCGTTCAATAAACTAATTCTTTCATTTAAAGCAACTTTCAATTATAATTGCCGCATGCAACAAAGAATGTTTAATTTTCTTACGATCGTAGGAATTCCTTTCATGAGCCTGTTCATGATTGTTCAATTTTGGAAATCTCCTTGACCTTTTGCAAGAATAACTGGAAAACGCCTGGAAATAGGAGCACGTTGTCTGCCTGCACTGCACACTCGACGAATGCCGGAGATAAAATACTAAAAATGTCACGCGTTGCTACTAAAGTAAGTAGAGTAGGGTTTAATTATCCCAAGGACACACGAGAACCTGGCTCACTCTCGGTGTATGAAGTTACGAGATCTCCGCGCTTTGACTTTGACGTCTAACCTTACCCATCCATAAGCAATATTGGCATTTGGCAATATGCACTCAACGCAAAGGCTTGATTTTAGAGGTAGAAATTTTGTCTGAACAAAATTGCTAATTTCGAAACCCATGATATTTTTTCGCATGTATCTGGAAAAATTAACACTACAGTCTGCAGATCCGTTCCGCATAGTTACGGATCAACCGGCGTGTCAATATTCTAAATTAAAATTAAGAATATATTAAAATCATATTCTTTAGGCTGTACAGATCAGTTGAGAACGACTTATCACCAAACCAGCATGGGTTTAGATGTAACAAATC